>MVJL01005931.1:0-96857 GCA_002156465.1 Macrocentrus cingulum | reverse complement strand
TTTTTTTTTTAGAAAGCTTATTGAGAATATTTTATTTTCTAAGTAGTAATAGTATTTTTAATAGTTTTAATTATTGAACATGATTTGTATGTTTGTTTTTTTTTTTTTAATGTTATCTAGAAAACTACAGGAGATATGATAAAATATAAAGAGTACTTTTTTATAGTAAATTTAATTTAAAATAAAAAATGTTTTATAATATTTTTCAAAATTTTTTATGGTTAAGAAGATATTTAAAAAAATTAAAAATTAAAAAATTTTATATTCAATATTTTTGTTGTTATTTTTATGTTTTTCTAATTATATAAATTAATTTCAAAGTAATTTCTTGAATATGTTGATATTCTGACTAACTAAAACACCTGAAACTTTGCTCACCTTTATTTAAATTTAAGAAAACACCCCATTTGGGATATTATTAAGCCAGGTTAAAAGCAAATTTCAGGCGTTAAAGTATCGTCAAGAATTTTAGTCGAATTGAAAAAAAAAAAAAACGTGAATTTCATTGAAAAATCAGTGCACGTTGGTGGAGTAAGCAGAAAAATTGCAAGTTCCACTTTCAATCGTCAGTGACCAATTGTCTTTTGCTCCTTCAAGTGAGTCACGTTGCAATTAGTTCAATGGCTAGAGGCCTGTATACATCACTGTAATTCTTCGTCTTCAATAGTCTACTTAGGAAAATCCTCAAGCATTGGGCCATTGATTACCTCGGCACTTCCATTGTCTATTTTTTTTCCGATGATTTTAAGTATCACCAACACACCTGAAACTTTGCTCACCCAAGACTCTATTACGGGTAAGAGCAAAGAGTCAGGCACGTTCGAAATACCCATTCTCACTTTTCACCTCTTTTTTATATTTAACGAACAAATAACTGATCGCTATCAATTAAATTTTGTCTCAAGACTCAAAATTTTCTTTTGTTTCTTTAAACAATGCTAGATAAAATTGCGGATGTTTCAACAGGCTAATTAGACAAGTAGCACTAATATTTACTAGTTTAACAGTGCTCACGCGAGACACACTGTCTGCTTTGTGTTTTGACAACTGCTATATTTCATCTTCAATGTCTGAAAAGTGAAAAAAACTTTTTTAAATATTTTTAAAGACTTTTTATATAAATTAAAGTAATAATTACCATTGCGTTTTTAAAAAATTGACATCTATAGAGGTTCTATAAGAAAAATTAGGATAATTACACAATAAAAAAACCAACAAGTTTTAATATATTTATTTTTATTATTTCTATCCTGATAATACAAATTTTTTATTTTAAGAAATTCACACCCTGTAGACATTCAACTCTGTACTCAATTTTTGTCTTTTTGCCAAAATTTTTTTTAATCTCAATGACATAATAAATAACAAATAAATTCTTCCATTTTTCCATGGATTTTCAATTTTCTATACCTTCATCCTCAATCATTACATATCCTTCTTAGAGTTAAAATACAGTATTAAATTAAACCAAAATCCAAAACATACATTCAAACATTCTATACCTATTTTAGCCCGATTTGCTGATGAATGGCAAGTGGCAATAAGCACAAGAAGCTTCGATCAACTCAGAACGGATTCACTTCAGTATGGTAAATACGACTTGTAAGTGCTGTATCATCTGAAATTGAAATATTTCTTTCGTTTTATATATTGATGTTTTTTTTTGTCTACATTTTTAGAACGACTGGTCAGTTTTTTTTCAAGGTTTCAACTTGTGCACTGACTGTTGCTCAGGTTTTTGATGATACTCACAAGAAAATATTATTAAGACAAAAAAGATATTTGATTTTTCCAGAAGCTATAGCAATGTAAAAAACTTTTGATTATGCTCTATTCCTCAGACAACAAATCATTCTTATAAAAAAATAAATTTTTCATTCATTATACATCTCTTTATTGGCCTATTGCGCGTATCTACTCTCATTCTTTACCCACATCAAGAAACATCTTTGAGAGCCTTGCTACGTCCGTAATTCATGTTTTTATCTACTTCTCGGGCGCTGTCAAGGCCAACACGTGCTCCAGGTCAAGCCCTAAGTACACAGTGGACCCGTCCTGACATCTGTTGAGGAGTAGCTCAAGCCTACACTCGCGTTGGCCCCCGAATTTCCCGTGTAATTGCTGTGTTTCGCGCATTAGCTCGATCGTTATCGACTATAAAGCCTATACTGGGCCGCTGTTGCGTAATTCTGCGCTGCTTTTCTCCCTCCGATTTATGTTACGAGGGCCTGCGGGTCCACGCTCTCTTTGTGATCAAGTCCAGTTCACCTGATTTAACGCGGACACTGGGCCTCTTGGGGGAGTGATACCCGACAGATGTTTTTTTCCGTGTTTTCAGCTACGCCAGACTGCTTAGGCGATTCAGCGGCTCGGCTTTGAAGTTTCTGCAGACTTTGGAAGTACTCATGTCAGAGTGGACTCTCGATCCGCATCCATATCCTCTCTCTGATTCTATCGCTGTTGATTGTGTTCTGAAATCATCAACTTCATTTTGTGCTTTATAGACTCGTTTAATTTTTTTTTCATGCGATTATCGCATTAGAGGTTAAAAAATTATTTTATTCTATTTTCATTAACTTATTAGAAAAAAAGTTTTTAATTTTAAATTTGAATGTTGAGAAAATTGTTAAAAAAATTTTTAACAGCTGAGTATGATGTCAAAAGTGTTAAAATTCACAATATCTTTAGAAATAGTAAAGATACAAATTTTTATCAGGACACCTATTTTGTAGAGAATTTTATTAGCTACAAAAAAGGTTTTTAGCAAAATTTTTCCAATTCACATCCTTATCGAGATATTAGTAAATATACTACAACATGTTTAAAAATCCACGAGGGCATGCATACAAAACTATCATGCTATTAAAAATCAAAATATCTCGAAAACGAGTGAAAATACAAATTTTTTTTAAGAAACTTTTTTTGTAGAGAATTTAATTCTCTACAAAAAAGGTCCTGATCAGAATTTTTCTAAGTTGAATCCTCACCAAAATATTGTCAAGAAACATATCCTCAATTTTTTTTGAGATTTTATTTTTCAATAATAAAAAAAAAAATGAATTTACAAAATTTCAGGCTTTTTTTGTCAAAACAATAATTTTTTTTCTGTAAAAAATTTTATTTTTATTTGGTTATATTAATGTATGAAAGTGCTCGAGTGAAAAAAAAATATATTTCAAGTTATTTTCATCATGCATATGGTTGAAAGTATCGAAATTACGGCCTGACATATCCTTTTCTCTCCGCTTAGCCAATTAACCTGTCCAACTTTATTCCCACATATCCGGTTGAAAAAAAAAAGTATTGCCCAAAATATGGACAATGCTGTAGAATAAATTTTTTGCGCGAGTGATCAGCGATAATGAAGAGCGCGCATGGATATATTGCAATGATGCACGCAAAGGATAATTCGATAGCGTGATAAGGATATTGGGTCGAACGCGATTAGTATCGTGTGTGCACAGGACGCTGGTGCACAAACGGCTGCAGCACTAGCGCGTAAACCGGTAATTCCGTTGCGTATGAATTGCAACCCCGCGCGTCGACCCCCGATCCCACACTATTTTCTCACCCACACACCCACCCACAAGAGTTATCGAGTAATCAGCCACGTATTGTTTTACGAGTCGCTGAATCGCAGCGGCGATTCGACGCCGACTCCACCCTCACACATTTCAAAATCAAATCTACCCCCTCTGCCCCAAATCCCTCTCTCCCTTCCCTTTAAATATCTCAAAAATCGACATTGGTATATTTACAAAACTGTATGTACAAAAAATAAAAAAAAAAATCCCAACCCCCAAGCAACCGTATAACCCCTAATCCACAAGCACAATTTTTTCATAGTTTAAAAAAATAAGAATTTAATACATGAAAACTGAAGGAAAAAATTAACTTTTTTTGTTTAAAAAAATTATCAACCCCCATAACCTTCAACCCCAAAAGTAAAAAAATAAGTGAAAAAAAAAACAAACAAACAAAAATCATAAATTGAAAATAAAAAGAAATCGAGAGAAAAAATTTTTTTTTTCAACCTCCAACCCCCATCTACCCCCAACCACCCCCTAGACACAAAAAAAAAAATTTGTTAAAATTTGTATATTATCGATGAAAAACTAAATATATACAGATTTAGTAGAAAATAATTTTTTTCAACCCCTCACCTTTGATTACCCTCAACTACACCCCCACACTTAAAAAAAAATTTGAATATTTTCAAAAAAAATACTTGATCTACACGTATTGAGTAATAATAAAAAAACAACCCTCAACCCCCATTTACCCCCATTTACATGATTTTTCATAATTTTTCAACAAACAAATATTCGACAAGAAAAAGGAAAAAAAAAAACAAATTTTCCACCCCCACCCCATCAACCCCCTCCAACCGCCCCTAACAGACCTGATGTAAAAAATATAAATACACGTTTAGAAATGAGGTCTATACACTAAATGATAAAAAAAAGTCCTCAACCCCCAGTCTTACCGCGAGCCTGCCTTAACCACCCCTTGAATAAAGAAACTACATTTATATTTATACAAACTGTACGCAGTGACTATATATCTATACTGCACCCACAGATAGACGAAATGAGAGGGAAAATAAGCTGGAAAAGAGAAAAGTCGGAAAATGCGGCGGATAAATTGCACGGAACTTAACAATTGCAGGTGGCGCGCGGAGGGTTGAAAAAGCAGGCGCGAGGACGGCAAGTAGAGTGTATACAGCGCGAGAGAGCCAGTGTGTATATTGATGCAGTGGATGTAGACACATACTGGTACTCGGGGGAGTGGGTTGGACACATATACCCCGCCGTGTTAGCAACCCCATTGATCTGGCGCGGCGGCGGACGCGGCAAAAAACGAGCGAGGGTTGAAAATTTGCGGAGTGCCCGCCGCGCGACGAGAGAGACCAAGTGTGTGTGTGTGTGTGTGTGTGTGTGTGTGTGTTCGGCCGAGTATATAGGGCCGCGCGATGCGCTTTGCAATAGCTCGCCGCGGGTGTGAGTTGGCAACCCTGTTTGATTCGCGTGGGCCCCCCCATTTTTTTCCCCCATGTCAAACGCGCGCGGCCTACTTTGTGCGAGTTCTCGTCGGCTCTCAGGGTAATTATGCGTGGCGTACAGCAGCTGGATTAGTTGCAGTGTATCTGACATGAATTTTTGCCCGCGTGGGGGATAAAAATCCACAAAATAACCGAGTGGGCCATTAGCGATGCTCTTTTAACCCCTGCGCTATGTGATGCGTGTAAATTTTCCAGCGCCAGTGTGTATACTTTTTCGCTCTCTCGTATGTGTCGCCGGCCTGGATGTCCAGGACTGTGGCGTGGGTTCGCTGGTATAATCCGACTGGATGGCTACCGCCAACAAACACCCCCTTCCCGCTCTTATGCCGCTGATGCCCCCCGCGAGCTTTGACCTCACGCGAAATATTATTCCTACTAGCTGATGATTGGCTGATTTTTCACGCGCTCTTTTATTACCCCGCAGTTGGATGATGCGGCGAATTTTTTCTCAGGATCAGAGGGGTACGAGATATTTTACTTGGGGGGCTCGGGGTGCCTTTTACGAGCTGTGCACCCGACCGGTTAACCGTTTGGTGTTACAGTGTATAACTCGCGTTCTCGTGCGCGCTCACTCGATGTAAATTAAACTGGGGTAATTTTAGAGGTTCCAACTCTCGCCTCATTGTACCCCAGTATATAGGAATTACATGCTTTTGACCACGCAGGTGACCGGATACACTCACCCGAGGGCGTGGGAGAGCCAAAGACCGCCAATTAATGCCATACATGCGAAAAATCATCCTATATACCGGTCTATTCAATTCACCATTCGCTTTTTTCACGCTTTATTTTATTGAAAGCTCGACTTTTGTTGAAATTTTCAACGTGATATAGACATTCATAAAGTTGAAATTGAAAATTCCTAACCTGCTTTGAATAATTTTTCACTTGATTTGACTCATTTTCTATTCATAACCTAATTTTTTTTTGCAAAACCATTGAAAATAATGATTTTTCTCAAAAGACCTTTTTTATAGAGAATTTTATTAACTACAAAAAAGTTCATTAATAAAATTTGTCTAACTTGCACCCTTATCAAGATATCAGCAAGTAAAAATCTCTCAATTTTTTAGCTATAAGCCCCTTTTGATTTTAAACACGGGATATGAAAAAATAAATGTAGAAAAAAATATTCGAAATAATTCCTGCTCCCGTCGGTAATCTCCATGCTCCGAACAACCATTAATTAATTAAGATTTCTCAATCATTAGCTTATTTTCCCATGTCAAAAAAAAATATACTAAAACGAATATCCCCAGAGAATATAAGCTACTAGACAGTCTAATGAAATTCCTCACTACCAACTCAGTACCTTAAAAAACCCATGCAGTATCTGTTTACCAAAGCACATTGCCACGTACCTAATATCCCATCAGAGGCGTCGCATAACCGCTCCCGAGTATTTAATAACCCCCGAGTATGGTACAAAAGTCAGCGGTGTAAAAGAAAGCAAAAAAAGCTCTATTCACCGCACTGACACTGACCCCTCGTGGTCTCGTCGTACGCGCGCTGACAGCACAGATTCCGAGGCGCTGATAGTCCCTTCCGGAGCTTCCTGTGCTGACCCATCGTCCCAGAGCTCGTCGGATGCTTCCGGATTTTTTCTACCCTAAAAAAAAAACAGCATGATGAGCGTTGGCAATAAACGATAACCCCGAAAGGCATTAAAAAGGTGTGTGATGTGCATTAAAGCCTAAAAAAAATCACCTGACGTCAAACTGGTAACGGGGCTTTATCGAACTCTCATTACGGCGCGCTGTACACGCCGATAGACGCGGCGAGGCCAATGTGTTTTTCGGGCTGGTGTGGTCGGCCACTGCCTCAACTCCCTCTCTCTTTCCCACACTTTCGCTCCCACTCTTTCGCCTCTGGCCGCACTCACCCCATTGCCGGACGCAATAATAAACAAGCACTGGTCGCTATGGCGACGCGTCCATCGCGCGCGAACAAAACACTCGGTGACGCGACGACTACTAGGTGTACCTCGTCGTTTTACCATCGTGTGCGCCACTCTAACTCTCTTTGTCTCTTGCTTGCTGCATGCACCCTTTTGCACACCCCCTCGCAGCGCGTCAACTGCCAACCCATTTACTACCAGTACAGAGAGAGAGTAGGCATAGTCCAGTCGTACAGGCTGAAACAGGCTAATTTTTAAATCACTGTTAGTTTAAATTTACAAGAACATTTTTTACAGACAATTCTAGAGGCAAAATATCTCTTATTATTCCCCTCGATAAAACAAATCTATCTCTAGTCAATGGAAAAAAATTGTAAACTTTTTTTTTACAAATATTTTCAGCTACGGTATTCGTTGTTTTTGTGGAAAATTTGGTGAAAAATTATAGCCCACTGGTATAGAGCACTGCTGATATACTTTATCGCGGGGGTCACTCGCACGTTTTTTATGTATCACCCCATTTTGTTTGTTTTAAACGTGTATATACGAATGGAACGACACCCAACATTTATTTCCAATGTCGTGACTTAACATTTTTGATCCCCATAATTTTTCTCAATACAATTTTTTTTTGTTATCTCAGAATCTAAATAATTACCTCGTGTTTTCATGATCAGCTGATGTTGATAGCATAGCGTTGGAAGGATCCAGTATTGACCTTATGATAACCTATAAATTGTTTAAACCATTTTTCATTTTTAAAATCATAAATTTTCATTATTTATAAGGACGTTATATGGTAAAATAAAAATTTGAATAAAAAAAATTCCGTAAGTCGAATGTCTGAAACTTTCCTAATTATAGAATTAAATGCGTATAAATCATTAAAAAGGTCGTTAACATCAACAGCGTTCAACATTATTCATTGCGAGGTATCTACTTTAATAAATCTAATAGTATTCAAGTAAAAAAATTGATACCTCATGTTAAAAATTGAATTTTCAATCATTAATTACTTATTGAAATGATTGATAATGTATCTTAAATTTTTTATGAATGATACCTGTCTAATTAAACTTCAGATTTCACAAAAATAAGAATTTTTATCTACGATCAAGCCTCACACATGAATATCCTCAATTATTTTCCATTGGATTTTTTTATTTATTAATTTTAAGGCTCAAAAATTACCTTGTTTTGATGCAATGATCCTCGAGATGTTGAAAGATCCAGCATTAAATCCATATATCCTAATCTATAAATATTTTAAACGTTATATTACATCAACTTACTATTTGTAACGTATCCTGACATCTTTAATTATTATAATTTTCCAATGTAAATAATTTTGTTCAATATTCACCAACTGTAAAGTACCTTTTGTTTTGATAATCAGCTGATGACTGCACTCGTAGTCCAACTTATCATGGAAAAAGATCTCGTATTAAATCCTTCTTATCTGCAACCTGTAAATTTTATAAACAGTGTATTATATCAATCACAAAAAAATTATAGCCACGTTCCAGAACATTAACTACTTAATTTAAACTCTAACCTAAAAGTTCATTGCACACACGCGACGAATGTGAAAAGTTTTTCCGAGAGTTGGACCGGTGGCGCCCTCCAGTAGCAACCGCGCGAAACTGCCTTCCTCGGAGGGGGGAGGAAAAAAGTTGCTACCCCACATGGAAGGGGTGTTTTTCCCACCGGATTTTTAATTAAGTTCCGTCCTGTATTCACTCAGGATGGACAAGAGACATTTATAAAACCCAAAAATGCGTGCAAAGAATTTTTTTTCTACCCCTATAAGTCATACAATATATTTCCCCATTAAAATGTCAAATTAATAATAATTTATTTATTCTGTCCAGTGTGTCAAATTGTGGTATTTTGGATAAATTTGCCATTGATTTTTTTTTTTTACCTGTAATAATTAACAGGGATGAAACGACCTCAAGTATGCTGAGGATATCTTAGCTGCAGTGAGGTGGGGGCAAAGGAGAAGAACGAGAGGATGCACCGGTGGGCCGTGCCAGGCCACAGCGCCGCCCCTTCGGCTTCTCACCCTCTTTCTCTCCCTCGCGGCTTTACTTTTGCCATCTTGCCTCTGATTCTGCGGTTAGCCCCGCACTTCAACCAAAAACCCGGATCGAGAGCCGCTTGCAGTCCGCCACTAGTCGACTTGGTGCGTTATCATAAAAAAACCATTCGATGACTTACCATTGCTGCGGAATAAATTAATCCATCCACCCCCTCTCACATAAATGCAGAAGGGTTTGGTCCGATCAATGTCGGATATTCAGCGTGCAGTAATTTCAGAGTCGTCAGGAGGGACGTGCGATGATCCGCGCGAAACAAATTATTCCGCGCATAGGTCAATTCATTCGAACAAAAATCGCGTGTAGGAGGGAAAAAAACCTCTCGGCCCCCGAGAGTGGTCACCCTCATTTGAGCGTCGTCGATTACATCCCCTGGAAAAGAGAGTGGTCGAACTCAGCGGGTAAAAAACCGGAAGTTTTTTACCGACCGCCGGGGTGAAGCGTGCGCGCAGTGGATAAAGAGAGGAAAAATCTGTTGCATAGTTGGAAAGTTGGCTGACAGAGCGCTGCTTTTCCGAGCTGATACACACATGTGTGTGGGGGAGAGAAAGCGAAAAAAAAAGGGCTGACAAGGACGTGCGCGAGGTATATGCTAATAATTTTTACAGCCGCGTGTAATCAAGGCTACGTTTTACACATGTTCGGCAGGCACATCCCCACCGCGCGCGCAATACTCGCGGAGGGGAGATAAAAGAGAAGGGCGGCGGCAGCGATAGACATGTATATGTGTCGCGAGGGGAAAATCGGAGGGCGGCTTAATGGGGGGGAGAGAGAGAGAGACCACACGCGAGGGTGAGTGTGTGTGAGATCGCGCGCGTTGTTGTTACACTTTTGTGCTGCGCTTGCACACGATTTTATCCTCACCCTGGCCTCATCACGTACGCCCGCACCGTTTGTCGTGCCTGCGCCAATTTGTCTGAATGGAAAACGAGAGATGTATTTTCTCGGCCACGTGGACACTTTTTTCCCGCGCTTTTTCGCCCCGTAAAAAAAATATAACGCGCGTAAACCAACAGTCGGTAAATAAATTTTCTATTCTTTAAATTGACGGCGATCGCGCGCGCAACGAAGCGTCGTTTTGATCGAAGCGTGTGCCAACTAGTATAATTGAATATTGGCACATTTGCATTGACAAGCTTCAACAACGAGATAATTCAAATCTGCGTACGTCAGAGGATGTTAGCACTTGTCATTACGCGTGAATTTCGTGCTCTGCACTGTGAGTATTACATAGAAATCTTTTTGTTAATTGACTTTTGATGTAATTTTATATTTATTTTCCAGAATTGATCCGCGAGCGTTGGCCACAAAGGGTTGTGTGTGGCACACACAAAGTGTAGAGGTCGAAAGAGGGCGCAAAGGCCGAGTCTACACACTACATGTAGCTACAAGGGGTGGCTGGTCAGAGAGAGCAGATGAAACAGTCGATTAGCGGGACAGGGACGGCGTTCAGCGATGCCGTGAGCAAGAGTAGAAGAGGAAAGAGATAAAGGAGAGCACGAAAGGGTGGTGGAAGCCCGTGCGCGCTTCCGTGGAGGGGTATGGGAGGCAGAGGAGGACGCGGAGGACGCCGAGGCATGGGACGAGAGGGGGATGCTGCGTGTGTAGGCATGGACCAGTGCGTCAACGGCTGTTGCCTCACACGTACCGCCCCAAATTATAGTTAGTGGTCCACCGGGCATTCCGAGATGCACAAGCTCCGAGAGGAAGCCCTGCAAGGGCCCCGTACAAGTCAGTCTTAAAAAACCACCCCTAAACACGAGCAGTGACAAAAAGTTCGCGTAGAAAAAAAATTTCCCCCCCAGTTAACGACGAAAAAAAAAATTTTTCACTAATCAAACTAATCAACTGTGAATTGAGTGCTGGTGTTGTGTGTGACAATCGAATGAAAAAAATGTCCCTATCTCAAAAGGGGTAAAGTGATTTTTAAATCTGTGATTTGCTAAAAATAAACTCTTGAACACTTTCACAAAGTGATAACAAAAAAGAAAAAAAGAATAAGAAAAATATAATATTAAAATTTTTTTTAGTGATATCCAAGCGTTATTTGTCGAGTTTGCGTGTTTGCGCAGTTCCCGGCGGCTTGGGGGCGGCCAAGAAGGTTGGAAAAGTGAGGGGTTGTTCTTAAATCTTGGGAGAAAAGGTGTCAGAGACTCGAGGGAGATTTGAATGCGACGCAAAGCGGTATTACAAGGTATCTTGAAGCCGTCGGCGTCGACAAGTTTGCCAAATTATCGCCAAAAAATTCTTGCATAATCATTATAATCAAGTGTTAAACAAGTGATTGTATCGTTGAGGAAAATCAAGGGACAAATCTGAAGCGCGACAACGTGGACAGACAGACACCACGTGCCAGTTTGACACGCGGCATTCGTGCGTAGAGCTTGTGGGGGTTGAATCGTGTGCCACCCAGTTCTTTTCCCCTATTTTTTTATCCCCCACCGCTGGTATAGCTCCCCTCTTTGCCCCGCGGCGGTAAAGCTTTCGCACTCTTTGCCGCACACACCCCGATCACGCGGGGTGCAATGCCGTGGACGCGCGTCACATACACTGACGTACGCAAAAATTGCTGAATGAACGCCGACGTCACGCGGGAAAAAATAAAAAAAATCCACATCTACTCACGACATGTGCTTCTCCATGAAGATCTGTATCCTGGACGTGCGCAATTGGGTTACAAACAAGCTTTTACCCTAGAAGATCCATCAGCACACTCCCAACAATCATTATCCCGATGTCCTGATTGCCTATGGATATATTTGGCCGCTGCAACGGCTCAGGTGCTACCGCCGTGATAGGAAGCGGTGCCTCGGCAGCGTCGGCCGCCTCTGCGGCAACGTCCAGCACCTCTAGCACTCGGGAAACTGCGGAAAATTCCGCTAGCGGCCACAGGATGCAATTGACGGGTGCATCGGCACCGGGAACAGCCGCGTCCCCGGAGTCTGGAGTCTCTCCGCTGGCTGATGCCTACACCAAGATGACCACGGACATCTTGACCGAGCGAACACTCGGCGATTTTGTCAGCGAACATCCGGGCGAGCTGGTAAAAACAGGTAAGACAATTTTTATCAATTTTCTCTTTTTGATTTTTTACTACGGTTTTTTTTACGCACTTGAAGGCTCACCACATCTGGTCTGCACGGTTCTGCCGGCTCACTGGCGCTCCAACAAGACTCTGCCGGTTGCCTTCAAGGTTGTGGCCCTCGGCGAGGTTGGCGACGGCACCCTGGTCACTGTCCGCGCCGGCAATGACGAGAATTGCTGCGCCGAGCTGAGAAATTCCACGGCACTGATGAAAAATCAGGTGGCCAAGTTCAACGACTTGCGATTCGTCGGCAGAAGTGGTCGAGGTTAGTTTATATATCTATATAAACATTATAAAATAAAGTGGCAATTGATTTGAATGAATTTATAAGCGTGATGTATTATAAATTCATTGAGAGACGCGAAAGTTTTCCATTCACCAAAGTAGCGCAAAAGTTTATACCTTCGGTTGGTGTTGACAGAGAGAGTATAGGGACCAAGGAAGAATTCCAACTTGCTGGATAGTAAGGGTAGGTCGTGGATGTCTCAAAGACCAACCCTCATTTTTCCGGCTCCCTTTTTCCGCTAGGGATAAAGCTTGCGCTCCTTCAAGACGCTTATTTTCCACGACGAGTGCCTTGATATACTCTCCTACTCCTCTGTTCCGCCGACAGACAGAGTGGGTAATGGGTTTTATTTGTCCGCCGCCACCGCCAACTTCTCACAAGCTCTCTCACCCCATTTTAACTCGCACCGAATAAGGGCTCGTGCAGCTTCTCCTCTTCTGTCTCAAGCCAAGCATCACTCGCACTGCTATACTCCATAGTAGATATAAGCGCCCTGGCGATATTAATTGAGGTTTTACTCCAGTTTCAATTAAGGTTATTAGTTTAAGTATTTTCTCATAACCCTATAAATTCAAAGGCACCCGACTAAATACCTCTGGCATCAGGTATTTATCGAGTATTGTATTTGATGTTAAATTTATGAGATAAAAATATATTTATCTTAAATTTGTTTACTTCGGGTTTTCATCTAAGAAAAGCCAGACGAAGGATTTTCCAGAGCGAATAATCAAGTGCGCCTTAGACGTTTCTCTGTGTCTTCATTCTATACGTTCTTCATCCAAGCTTATGGTAATTGCCACCTTCTGCAAAACAATTGAGACACTTAATCCTCGTCAAATGACTTGAGTTGTGTGTATTTAAGTGCTGAGTGGAAAAAATTCTTACGTGTTTTTTTCGGAGGTGTAGATGGTGATTATACGTGAGGATGATGTTGATGAGGACCCTGGCATCGAAACAGTATATCGGCGAGTGTCGAGCGTGGCCACAGGGTGGTTGGCCACGCGAGCTTTCTCGTTGGCCGCGTGATAGCCTCCCCCAGGGTTAGGACGAGTCACGCCATGGCGAATGAGTCGCTTTCCACCAGTTCCTCCATCTCCTGTCCGTTAGCACACTGCAGTTGGCTTTCTCAACCTCACGTGTCGAGTGTATAGCTCGTGTATATATACGCATCACGAGCTTGCAGACCAGAGAGGGAGGTATCACCCTCGGTGCCAGTCGCCAGAACCATTAAAAGTCTAGCCCTCTATAGTCTATACACATTTTTAAACGTTTCCCGTACACGATCGCTGTGCGCGCAACCCCTCGCTTTTTCACCCTTTCTCATTTGCCTCGCCCTTATATGTTCCCGAGAGTTTTTTCGCTTTTCGACGTAGTAACACATTGCACCAGAAGAAGCAACTCGCACTTTTTTTCTCTTTTTTCTTCTTGTTCTTTTTTTTTTTGGTTTTAAACCCCTCTATTTCAGATGATTGTATGCATCACGTGTTTCAAAACGTGTTTAATTTGATTTCCGGACTTTTTGATGTGTTCAATTAGCAGAAAAACTTCGTGGTTCAGCGGAAATACCGGAAATAAGGATGACTTGGTACTGTAATGAAATATAAAAAATTTTAATCACTTTCAATAAAAATAAAACTTACTTTTACTGAAATTAAAAATTTTCTACTTGATTTTTTTTATGTCAATAGTTTGACAATTTTTTACATTTTTGTTTGTTTATTTAAATGCTCTTTTGTTTATTTCGTTTATTTTTTTGTTCGCAAAAAATTTTGATTGAGTTTAAATTTTTTATTAATGAATTTTTTTAATTATTAAAGAATTTGAGAGGCGAAAAAAATCGCATTGAAAGCTTCCATTTGTCTTGAAAGCAACCTAGCAACACTGTACACATAATAAGTACACTGTTGCGGTGCGAAAAATACGGCTATTACATCAGCTAACAATTGTAATGATTTTAGCCAATTGTTCACCGCGAATTTTCAAACAATACATGTGTATAAATATATAGGAACGATATATGGGAAAATATTGTTTGTTGCTGGTTGCGCAGATGGTAAATTTCTCGTACAAAAAATGTCCAAAGTGTTGATTGACTCTAGAGAGATTAATTGTTACTGCGGTAAAAAAATTCTCAAACTGATATTTGATAAAAAAAAATTTTTTTTCCGTAATATTTCATACCTCCTGAATATCGGGATGTTTTTGTGGTTTTTTTCGTTTTTCGCTGATAACTCGACAACTACGTGAGATAACGAAAAATATTATAGAAACTTAATGATAGAGAATGTAATTTCCTACAAAAAATGTGAAATCAAAATTTTTCCATCTCCCTCAGTTTATGAAATATTATCAATTTTTTAAAATTCATATTTTTCAAAATATCTCAAAAAGACAGCAAAATATCAAAAAAATTTATTCGACATTTTTTGTAGGAAATAAAATTTCCTATTATTTTACTCTTGTAATATTTTTCATTATCTCGCTTAGTTATTGAGTTATCAGCAAAAAACGTAAAAAATCAAAATTTCCAAGGGGTATCCCTGTCGAAAATTTGACGAAAAAAAAAATTTTTTTTTTCTTCGTTAAACATATCAAAATTCATTATGAGAATTGATATTACCCTCAAAAAATACAAAAAATTCATTTTTGGCTGACGTGATACACTTACTCGATTGATTTGTTTTTCTGATGTGCAGGAAAGAGCTTCACGTTGACGATAACAGTGTCAACATCACCGCCACAAGTAGCAACCTACACGAAGGCCATCAAGGTGACTGTGGATGGGCCGCGTGAGCCTAGATCCAAGACCAGTGAGTATCACTGTAAGCATTATTACTATTTATTCCATATAACTACTCTGAACTAGTTTAGTAGCAAGCAGTAAACTGCTAATTCACGTACACTGTGTCTCATTGTGCCTTGCGCCAATGCCTGCCGAGTCGTCTAGCAATATCCAAGACGACTCTCATGTGGTCGCTCGAGAGTCTTGCAACTATCCAAGTTTTCGAGGGGGTGTGCAGAAGGCAGAAATTGCCGCTTATTTATAACTTTAGCACGAGGCGACCATGAATTGGAGGCCTTGGGGGCACACCATCAGCGGCATAACGCTGATGAAGGGCTGCGGGCACGTCTACGGAGATATTCTTGGTTGTTACCGTCACCGCCCAAACTTGCAGTCTACGCCTCCCTCTGTTCCTGGCCCTTTTGGAACACACAATTACCCGAGCACTTGCTTATTCACCAGCGTCAACCCCGCGCACTCACGTTGTCTAGTTTGTACGTAACTTCCTGCGCCTGGTTGAGACTATAATCAACGCGCTTTATCCTAAAATTCTCCTGGGCAATCTTCTCTGTGTCATATATCCAAAAATATCTACGCGGCCACATCCGGCGTGTCTGTGCGCCGCACGACCACCCAAAATCATGGAAAAATCATCAAAGACACATCAGATGCCTGCTTGATGAGTATTTGTATAATAAATTCTACACGTGTGGGAATTAAAGTAGATTTTACGGCAACGACATTCACTAGCATATTCACATACGTGGATGATATGCGACTTTGACACGAGGATAAATGAGTGCCGTTGTGCTGCAACACTGTAATTAATTAAACAAGCAATTCATTACACATTCAACCCTCGCTCTCAAAGCCCAAGGCAAAAGCGCCCAAGGAAATTGATTGAGAAGGGTATGTATTTGCCTGGGCTGTGGCAACAGTCTTACCAGACAATGCTCTCGCCATTGAGTTGTCCGATAGCAACGACGCAATGGTTCTAGTCAGGCTGCACACTTGCGGATGAGAAGTTTTCGCCAGAGTAAGAAGTAGAACAGCCTAACGTGTCGCTAAATGAGAAGCTGTCGGTGACATCTGGCTATTCCCTTGGCATCTCACTCGCCATCACACCCAATAAAATCAATAGAACAAGAGTCTTTTAATTTTATCAGCCTTTTAAACACGTTGCCGCGTGTTTTTATCAGTCTGAAACAAATTTTGTTACGCTTTATTTCAATTTTTTTTTTAGTTGAAAATTGTTTAATATACTTACGTGAGAATTCAAAGTCTATTTTTTTTTGCACCACTCTAATGTATATATAATTAAACACCTGGACTTGGCAGTGAATTATTGTAGAGTCAAGGCCCCAGAGTCATTTAAGCGGATCTCGTTAGCTGTGACAGTTAGTCGTCGATGCTGCATTGTGTCTGGCAATGGAGCATAGCTATTCAGCAAACTGGCGGGAATTTCGGGGGTTGGTGAGTTGAAATTAGGACTGCGATTGGATTATCGAGGACCTGGACGTAGCTCTACACACGAACACGACTATAGTTAGTCGGTTTCAAACGGTCTCCAGTGCCTTCAACGTTGGCATTAGTTCGTCCGGGCACGAGGGTTCGTCTAACCCCCTTTCTCTCTGTCGCTCTTTGTGTGTGCGCCCGATGAGAGCGAGGGTGGACACACACGGGAGGATGCCTGGGTTGCTGGACGCCTGCTGGGACGTCTTTAATTGCGTTGCCGACACCGCGCGCGCGCGCGCGCGCGTTCTATACCAAACCCAGGGAAATAAAATTCCCGCGCGCGCGGGGCGACGAGAATTTTTTTTTTCTGTCTTTTTTACGTTCGTTCCAATCGACCTGTCCAAAGATTTCACTGCTGCGCCGCCGATTCAATTAGACATTTCATTTACAGACTCGCGGGAGTAGTTTTTTTTTTTTATCCCCGGCCTACACAGAGTTTAGAGCATGGTCCAACTTTATTTCGTTACACGAACAGGCGCACGGTTGATGGCAGTGCTCTCTTTTTTAGGGCACCAGCAGCAGTTTCACGCCTTCGCCTTTGCCTCGCAGCGAGGCACACCATTTTTTGCATCACCGCTCGTTGACTCGCTGCAGCCTCTGCCGAATCCACTGCAGCCACTGCCAAATCCGCTGCAAACGAGGGATCCTCTGTCCTCTTTTCGCCACGCCATGCCTGCGAACTGTCAGAGTAAGTTTTGCTATTATTTCCTTATTGCGTGATATTCAGTGCTTTTATATATTGTCTCTCTGTTTATACCTCTAATCTCTTGCCTCTCAACAAACTCACGGAGACTTTCTCTCTTGCTATACTGATGCGCCGCCGCTGCCGCCGGGTTCGTCGACTTGCTGGGCTTTTTGCCCAGACCGCAAGCCTGTTCAAAGCTAGATTAAATATTATATTAAAGGGCTCTTGCCAGGCAAGAGAGGCCAACTCGTTCGCCGCCGACTTTTCGTCCCTAAATTTGCACCCGAGTTCCTGTGGGTTCGACTGATACGCTTCTCTCTTTCCCTCCAACTGAAGGAATTTATATATACATATTATCTGCCGACAACAGTGAAAAACATGGCTAGCTAAAAATAAATAAAACAAAATTATAATACATGATTTTCTCTCAGGTTGCTTTTCCTAATGCATGCATAAAAAATTTTCCAATATATCAACGAATATTTTACTTATTAATTTTTCGCAGTAGTTGCGTCCGACGGACTGCCGGCGTTTTTTCTTTTTCTTTTTCGTGCGAGAGAGCCTCCTCAATTCCCCAGTCGTGTCCGAGAGCTTATTTGCGCGCTGATGCCACATGAACACGACCCTTTGATCTCTCGCTCTCTCTCCTTCTCTGCGGGAAAAAATTGTCTGTCAATATCATGGAAGGTGGAGGTGAATTCTACGGCGAGGATGAGTAAAACGTCTCTGTCGCAGACATGTCCCAGTTTGGATTGACGCCGGGCAACTCCTGGGGCTACGGCAGTACCGCTGGCTACGCCGGATATCTGCCAGGACCTCTGTCATCGTGTGCAGCTCAGGCGCCCTTTCCTCCACCGCCGCCGCCACCGCCACCTCCTGCGCCTACTTCCTCGCTGTCAACGTTCACCGGGGCCGCGGCAATGAGCACACCTGCCGCGCCGGACTCCACCGGAGGCTCTGTGGCCAGTGCCAGCACTAGGACACCGCAACAGGACGCCTTTTCCGCCGTGTCCTCGCGTAAGAATCTTTCGCCAAGTGTTCTGCAACGGCAATCACACACTTTTGACTAGCAAAAGGGCATATAATATATTTTTTTTTTTCCATTATTTTATGGGAAATACTGAAAAAAATCATGTAAAAACTTTTCTGATATTAATCTGCCCTTTTGGTGGCTTTAGCAACGCGAAATATCGATCAATGTGTGATGTACTTCCTTGCAGTGGTTCCTGACACGACCACCCCGGGCCAAGCTGACCCTCTGGATCCTCTGAGCACCCTGATGTCCGGCTCGAGTCAACGATATCAGGACTACGTGTCTCCTAGGTCGCTGAGCACCGATTCTAACACGACCGACAGTCCTGTGCACGAGGAAGGCTTCGGCCAAAACTATGGCAACTACTTCCCAACGCCTGGCGTACTGCCCAGCATTCTCTACTCGCAGATTTATGGCAACCAGTTCCAAAACTCGGACAGTCCTGAGCAGACGGCCGTGGCAGAGAGCTGCAGCGTACGGCAAGAGGAAGTCAGGCCTGACAACAATGTTTGGAGGCCCTACTGAATAATTTACAGTGTGACTAAACTTGGTGCTGCATTGTTTCGTGAGTGATTTAGAGTATTTAGGAAGAAGAAGAAAAAAAAACTTGGGCATTACCTTGTAATCTATAGATACACAAAATTTTTGCTTTCCCGCTCATCAAAGTATATATAGTTATATATATATACTTTTGTGGTATTGATTTCACTGGTTCTGTCCCGATTATCAACGAAGTATTTAGTTACCAAGGAATATAATTCCGCGAGATCTGCAGAGGGGAAAAAAATGTGTATAATTAATTAGTGAGACTGAAAATGATTGTAAATATTTGTAAATATTGTGGAACGTGCAATGCGAATCTTTACGTTTGATAATAGTATATATTTACGTTGTAAAAATATTTTTTTACTTTTATTTTTTATATCGCGTGACTAAAACCAAGAAAAAAAATGTATATCCAAAATTATCTAGCTCGTTTTAATCAAAATATTTTTTAAACTATTAAAGATAGCAATTTTTTTCATTTAATCTTTTTTGTAGAGAATTTTATTACCTACAAAAAAGGTCCTTACGTAAATTTATCCAACTTGCATCTTTATCAAGATATTAGCGAGTAAAAAAATCTTAATTTTTTAACGATAGAATTTTTTGATTTTAGACACGCGATATAATTTTTCTTTTGGATCTGTGCAATACTAAAAAAAAATTATTTTTATTTTTTAATATACGAGGTCCCTTGTAGAGATCCTCTATCATCAATATTCATATAAAATATCAAAACCGTGAGCAAAATAAATAAATGAAAAAAAAGGTAAAATAAAAAATTGAGATAATTATTTCCCACGTACATATCTAATACCGGCTACACTTGTTGTCGTAGTTTTTGACGAGTCAAAAAACAAAAAATAAAGTGTATTTCAAATGATAAATCAAAGGACAGTATATGTATTTATTTACCTTGTTTTCAATTAACTCCCCTCTATACACACGGTATCATGCTTTATTGTTCTCACTGAAGATAACCGTGTGAATCTCAACAAAGGGTTGCGCCGTCAGAGACAAGGGTCCTGGAGTAGAGGATTCAGACAGAGGTATATGCTAATTCGACAAGAGATTTAATTAAACCTGTGCAACTAGGTCGGCAATTGTTATCATTGCGAGAATCTGCCTACCTGTTTTTTTTTCTTTTTGGCCATTTGCAACCCTCCGTCGCCGCATTCGCACTGAGGGCCTCGAGTGTCTCCACTCGTCATCAGAGACCACCGCACGGATGTTAAGGGTTGGTTACTGCCGTCGTTGATACGCCGGGATAATGGGGCAGGCGGCTCGCCAGCCCAGTAGAATATGGATAATGGAGTATGGAGAATAGCATGTCGACTACTGGCTCTGCCAAACTGGATACGGCTCGTTGGCTTGGTCAGTTGGCCATTCTGATTTATTTCCAACAAAACTCTAGGTCGAAGAAATCCGCGAATCACCCACCATGCCTATTTTAATAACAAAAAAAAAACACATTTTTATTTTTCAATATTAATCATCACTCAAGGTTGTACTGTCGTGAGGATTAACTAATCACAAATTGATAAAAATTTGTACATTAGTTCTAAATTGAGTCTTTGATTGTTCAGTAAAATTTTGAAAGAATTTCGAAAAGTTGGAATAAAATACACAGGCCCTAATGGCAGTGTCCGAATTGACGCACTTTTAATTAAAAATCAAAATATTATAAAAATTTTTTATTTTAACGATAAGACGTGTCAATGGTGCCACATAAAAAAAAAACTCACACAACAGTACAACCTTAAAATATTTTTCAAAAATAGAAAAAAAAATTCTTTAGGTAAAATAACTATGTTTAACTATGTTTAAGTTTAAAAAAATGTAAAAAACTTTTGAAAAAAAAAAACAAATACTTTACCCAACTGAAAACGAAAGGAGTATAGCCGCAGTAGAAACAGTCGATAAGGGTCAGACACAATCTGACCTCTACCAAATAAAGTCACACAATTTCGACGGTAAAAAAATTTTTTTCCCCCGATAAATTTACCATGTAAACTTTCAATTCCTCAATTATAAAAAATTTAAATGTTAAAAATTTTTATTTCCTAGTTTTTAATCCAGAAAAATAAAGATAAAATATTTTTTGGCCACGTGAAATGAATCACTTTGGCCGTCGAAACCGATTAATGTCTCTCGGGAGTGTGTGAAAAAATCCGCGGTTGACCTACATGAGGTGGAACACGAGCGATAACGCACGAAGTTGGGAAATAAATGAAAAAAAAAAAAAAAATGTCCCACAGCCCTACATACATATAATCGTCTCTTTCAAGCCCAGCGAGCGAGAGAGAGAGAACTGGACAGGGTAATTTGGTGCTGGAGAGAGGAAGAGTGGTATAGAGTAAGTGTGATGTAGCGGAGGTAAAAGAGGAGAGAGTTGATGGTCGGTCGTTACGCGCACCGGTCACTGCTACCCCATGGACGATTGGCCTCACCCCTGACAGAATCACCCTTTGTCCCGCTGCAATGGGAAATTACTTTTTGCCCTAACATATCCCAAGCAATTTTCCATAGCTCAGTGGACGATGCACGATCACTTTTGGCTTTAACCAAAGTCTGCTGATGTTGAACACTATGAAAAGAAAGAGAAAAAATAATAATAAATACGGTTAATTAATTATTTACATTGTATTGTTGAGAAATGCAAGAAGTTTGAGCGTGTGCGGAATATAGCTAGCAAGGAAATAGCGACTTGACGAAGTGGGTCCCTCGGGTGGCTTGGCCCAAGGCAACCCTTGATTACCAAGATCTTCATCTACATGCTAAACATCGCTTCTCCGCACTGTCTTGAATATACTCTTGTACTTACGTATGTATCTAGATCTACGACTTGGCTGTCGTAGACGCCCCTCGCACTTCGCCACCGAGCTACATTTTCAATCTCCCGGCATGTGAATAGTCTATCTCTATCGTGTTTGCGAAAATTAAATTACCCAGGAGTAGCTGTGGCAGGCTTATCATGCATTTGTCATGTGTGCATGACATAACACTTTGGCCATTGGTCGTCACGTGTTGTCGCGAAACTGGCGCCACCGTCACGACTATTTTTTGTACTTTGCACTTCTTTCTCGCAGCAAAATATAAATCGACAGCGAAGCACGCGTCACACGACTTTCTTTAAGATGCGCTCTCTTTTCTCAAGATTCTTTTCTTACCGGCCGGCGTGTAGCTCCGGTACATTACCCGAGGGGTTTTTCACGCGCGCCTTCTTATGCGCACCAGAAAAGCTCTCAAGGAAAGCTCTCAAGGGGATGGGGCCATTTCTTAAAGAACCCTTGACTTTTGCACGACAGAGGGCGACACCGATACCGCCTCAGAAAAAAGTTTCCTGTAAAAAAAAAAAAAAAAATTTCATAAAAAATATAAAATTGTCAAAAAATATTGGAAAATATTTTAAGAAAATACAATTCAATACATTTGTGATTATTCTTTGGAAAAAATATATCTACCGCTTGAGACAGAAAAAAATATTTTTTTCATTAAACGTGTAAAAAACAACTATTCACCGCTCAGAAGAAAACGAGAAAAAAAGAGTTTTACCTGAAGAAATCGGATTACAATGGATGATAAAAAAAAAATCTGAATTTCTTTCCAATACTTTTTTTCAAGGAAAAGAATTTTTTCCCCCAAATATCTCAAGCGTTTCTGCATCTGTGGACATCGAGTGAGATAAAATTGCAGTGCAGCGGTCCCTAGAGTTTGAGATAAAAAAAAAGGGACAAAAATAGTAAAAAACTGCGGATAAGGTGGACTAGGTGAAACCAAGCTGAAGGCAACGATCTCGAAGTATCTTGGCCGGGTCTCGTTGGTAGCTAGGCAACCCCCACTGCTCGTACAGTGACTGTAGAAGGCGCCAGTAGAAATAGAAGGTGAGAGTAGGACGGTAGAGACGTGTAGGTATATACTGTGCTCACCTTCGACCGCCAGACCTCTTTCAAAGTCCCCTTCCAGACTCATCGGGGGGTCGCGCGGCGCCGCAAGCGGCCACGCTGGGCCACCTCAGACCCCAGGCTCGGTGTGCACCCCCTCTAGCCACCCCCGCAGGCCTTCAACCCTCTCGCGATGCGATGTGACACCGTTTCTCGTCGCGCTCATCGTCCAAAGTGCACTCAAGATCGTGTCGCAATATTTTCCCTGAAAAAAAAAATTGCTCCAGGGTGCAGGGGTGTTTTTTAGAGGGTGAAAAAATTTTATATCATTTCCACTAACGTGTGTATACCTTCTCCATTTTGTTTTGCGGTTGAACGAGGCTGCGTGACGGCTCCTGCGCACCGTCTTGCGGTTGGTTTGCGGTCGGGGGCGGCTAGGCTCGATCATTGGCCGCGAGGGATATCGAAGGAGGCTTTTGGGGGTGTGGTAGCACCTTGCGGCTTTGGCGCGAGGGCTCAGGACTCCACAACTGCCATCGTAACGGCCGTTTGCCGCTGCCTGCACTCAAATAAATGTTGATAAAGATGAGAAATCTACTCTGAAAATTGATAAAATCATGTATTTCAAGGGTTGAAAATGTTTTTGACTGTTTACTGAGATACTCACCCTCGACAACTGACGTTTAATTACACTACTACCCTTCTGCCAACCCCTTCTGATGTACATCGTCGTCGTTCTCCTTTCATTAAGGCAATAATTTTAATAATTTTTATCTTGCCGTATAATCTGGCTAATTAAAATTATACTTTGATCGTGGCGGCAGTAGCGGCGGCGGCGGCGCACCTCATCTTGAGCCGCACCCCTTGTTCTCGCGGATTTTCACCCGCCACGGATCATCATCAGTGATTCATGTCCAGTTTTACGTGCGGGTATATATTGCCAATTAATTTTGGTTAGTTTTGATGGGGGTAAATTTTTTTTGAAGGATAATTGGGTGAGGAAAAACAACCCCCGTTTTTTGGGGTTGGGTTTATATTTTGCGAAGAATGAATGTTTTCAAAGTTTCTCTTTTCTTTCTTTTTCTGTAGTTGGATGTTTATCCATGTGGATCTTCTTTGCAGCAGTGAGAGCTGATGGTACTGTGTGTCCGTTCAGGGTTGTTGAGAGAGGCGGCCTTGGGGAAAAGCCTGCAGTTGGCTCGAAAGAGCCGAGTTGAGAGTATTCAAATGGTGATGAAATTGACCAGATGCGAGGATCTCCTTTGATCTAGCTTCCTCAAATATTCGCCAAGAGATTGAAGTGAACATCTGAGAACCCGGCGTGAATTATCCCCTTTCTCATTTGATCAATAAATTACACTCCTCCACTTCCTGCAAAAAAAAAAAAACGCATCTACAAGTACGTAATATGTGTTGATAATGTCAATTTTTATACAGAGAAACATGATTTTGTGGTGTGGTCGTTTTTCAAATTTTACCAGATGAAAATGACTATTTTTTTTTCTCTAAAAACAATAAATTATTATAATGTTTTGCAATTAATTACTATCATACATCTATCTTCATGTATACTTTTATTACAACAGCCTAAATATATATCTCGGAGGGTGGGTGGTTTCACACACCCCCGGCCACAAAAACGGGCAAATAAAGAAACAATTTCGTCGCGGGGTAGTGCAGCAGCACTAGAAGCGAGTCGTTCGTCGAATCCAATTACCCAAGGCAATACTTTTCAAAGTTGTTTTTCGCATTGTGCGAGCAGTAGCCCGGCGAACGCGAGAGAAAGACAGAAAACGCTTATACACACAAAATAAGGGAGGTAGAGAGGAGGGTGCTCATATAAATTCGCGGGAATTAAACGAAAGAATGCGGTTTACGTCGACGTACGACCCTGATGTTAGCTACAGCCACCCTTAACCCTGCAAGGGGTGTTTTTCGAGGGCAGTGCGCGCGCGGGGATGGACAAACGGACCCCGTTTTGTTGGATTTTTAATTAAGGACGCGCGCAATGAGTCTCCACACGAAGGAATTCCACAGTAAAAAAATTTTTTTTTCCTCTTTGCACCAGCTTGCGGACCATTTTACCCTCGACAAACGTCTTCGTCGTGTGCGGGGGGGAGGTAAAAAAAACGAAAAAAAAAACGTCGCGCCACAACCCTTGGCGTCATGTGGCTCAATTTTATTTTTTTTTTCTCCACCCAATAATTTTTCCCGTAGGAAAAAAATATTTTCCCACTGATTGACTCGAAGAAGCGGGTTTAAGGATGGTTTTTCGACTTGAAAAGTCCACTTTACCCATTGCAAGCTCAAGGACAATTGACTTGAAGTATATTTAAAGAGAGTGCATGAAGCTCTGACGCGCGGAAAATGCAAATTTTCTACCGGCAAACCATCTGCACGAGTACAAAGCACACGAGTGAAGGGTATAACGCGCGACAAATAAATCATTGAGTCACTTGGCACAGTGCTCTCACTGTTCGCCCTTTTACTTCCTACAATATATACGAATATATTCCTCTTGCAGCCCCTGAGAGACAGCCGAGTGAGACAGATAGCCGATGCTGCGCCCGCACCACTATTTATGTGTAAGAATCGGCATATTTCAGATGTACTTTTAAATATTAAAATACGTTGGAGGGTTGCTAGATATATCCGACACTATTACCTCACTCCCCGCAACCCTCCCGGCAATTTCATCGAGAAAAATATCACAACACAGTCTCTATGTTTATGCCTTAAAAAAATATTCATTATAAACGTGATTTTTTTCTGCTCACTCTCGATACCTTTTCAGGGGTTGTTTATATTATTTAATTGTCGAAAAATATATTTTTGTCTTGCACTATTTATTTTAATTGAATTTTTCTCATAATTTTCGATACTAAAAAAATTTTTAAATCTTGAAAAATTGAAACATGACTCGAAAAATAATTTTTTAATCGATTGATTTTTATAAACTGGCGCTTATATTGATTTTTAATCATTTATCTTGAGATTAGATGTGATTTTTATTGATGACAATTTTTTTTTTTGCTTTAAAGAAGAGAAAAGTGCATTAAAATAATATTTTTCATTTTTTAATAGCCGCTATTTTGTTTCTATTAAAAATTTTCTAAACTTTAATATTCTAAAATATAATTTCACGTTCTCTAGGTTAGAATAAATTTTTATGCTAATTTTTCACCAACTACAACCTTCTGAAATAGCCTCACTTAAAAAAGATGTATTTTTTTAAGTATTCTCAATAATTATAATCTACAGGTTTCCCAAGGGGTAAAATAGGATTTAAAAATTGCTCCCAAGACAGAGCGAAGACATCGCAGAAATAATTGACACCCCCTTTTGAGCTTGCGCGGGGTTCTTTGGCGATAGTATGAGGACAAGCGTGAAAGAGAGAAGAAAAGACGACGACGGGGGCGTTGAAATAATTAAACCGACGCAAGTTTTTACGACAAGGTGTTCATTACGGTGGGTAATTAAGACGCCCCTTAACTAGACCCGCTAACCACCCCGGAGGGGGGGTGGTAAACCAACTTCTCAGTGGGAATATACGAAGGGACGAGGGCGCCAAGAAAACGCGGGGAAGAGAGAAAAAAAAAATGTTCGCCAGTGGCTTGAAAAGTTTTTATAAGCCGTCAGGCTGTTATCAGTGATTATGGACAAGCGCTGCTTGAAGTAGTCGGAAATATATGTTGGGCAAGTATAGGGTAGACGGGGATGCTTTTAATTAGTACCTCTCAATCTTCTTTACCCAAAGTTGTGCCTCTGAAGCTTTATTATACAGCTTGGACTAAAACTGCGGCTAAGTCCTGCCTAAATCCTGGACTAGAGCGGCTTAATCCTGGCCGCCTGAGTTTGCATTAATAAGTTGACCCTTCTCAAACATTGGAAACAAGATTTTACGATGATAGAGAGACAACGACATGAAATATGACTCTCTCAATCACGCCAGAGAGAAGAGACTTGACTTTTTTTTTTTCCTCTGAAACAATGCGAAACAAACTCTCGAGCACCAAACGGATATTAGTTTTTTCGGTTCTTCGCCGAGCATTTTTCTCAGTCATATTTTCCGCCTGCGCATTTATCACTTTTAAACGGAGCATTCACTTTATTCAGTAGCGCATTGATTCACGAGTTCTCATGCAAAAAGCCTTTTGGCCACGAGAGACAGACTCTCTCTCTGATCGGATAGTATATATACTCTCTCCTTTTACCTCTAGTCGCGTTTTCCTCCACCTACCTACCGACCATAACTCAGCGCGGAATTTATCTCACATTGCACACCCTCACCTCGTTTTCTCGTTCTCTCACTAGTGCGAGAACTCTTTGCGCCTGCACTTTGGCTTATTAAGGCTTCATACGCCCGCGGTCTATGGTCCGAAGGGCAACATTCGACTCGGCGACCGTCGTACATCACCCGCAATGCAGCCCCGCCAACCGGCACTATGAGTTATCGCCACCTGGCTGTTGGGTATTTCCAGTTTGTCGCGTGTTCTTGCCCATAAGTGTTTTTCGTTGCTGTATTTTACATCATAGCCATCTAAAGTGCTTGACTCGAATGGTTTTGCGACGATATTTCCATTGAAACAGAGGGCACTATTAACTTGAATTTCCATTTTTCCAATTTTTCTATCCTGAAAAAACATTTAAATTTAATTAATAAATAATGATAAACATTTTTTCTATGTACTTTATGCTTCATTTCATGAGATTTATTTTTTATTTTTTATAGAATAAACCTTTTTTAACTGTATTTTTAATGATTTGTTTGTAAAAATATGATTTTAGTTAAGTTGTCATCTTTTTTATGCAGAGAAATTGTCGCGTAGCATTTAGTTCTTGCTCAATTGGGTATAGTACCTTAAATACGTGTTCACGCATCTAATCTGTGATCCATCGATAGTGCAAGAGGCGCGTCAGAGGCATTGGAGAGTCGGCTATTGACATAATCCATGGAGATCAAGTTGAGTAGTAGATAATGTAACAAAAAAAATTGTTTGTTGAATATTATTCATGTTATATTTAATTAATGATTAATAATATGTTAATTTAATGTAATAACGGACTAGAATGAGTTTTTAGGACGTTCAGGTTAGATGGAAAAAAAAAATTTTTTCTGAAAAATTTTTCAAGATTATGACCCCTTGAAAATGATGTTTTTGTGATTTTTATCAGTTTTTTGATGATAACTCTATAACTAAGCGTGATATTGAAAAATGTTACTAAAAGTAAATGATAGAGGGTTAAATTTCCTACAAAAAATATCAGACAAAGTTTTTTATATACCCCGTAGTTTTTGAGATATTTCTGATTTTTTGAAATTTTTATTTTTCGAGATATCTCGAAAATGAAGCAAAATTCAAAAAAACTTTTTTCTACATTTTTAAGGGAAATTAAATTACCTATCATTTGACTCTAATAACATTTTTCGTTATCTCACTTAGTTACCGAGATATTGGTAAAAAACAAAAAAAGTAATGATATCCAAAGGGGTACCCCTGTTGAAAATTTCAGAAAAAAATTTTTTTCGCTATCAAGTATTATAAAATTATTATTTAAATGGATTCAACTCAAAAATAGAAACTAACATATTTTGCTTACCGTAGGTCAAGAGTAAACTGTAATTTTTATTAGTAACAAATTTTTTTCCCTAAAAAATTAAGTATTCTATGTTTAATTTGGTTGTTTAATTTTTTTTCTTTTATTAAATGTAAAAAAATAAAGTATCAATTTTAATTTTGTGGCATTTTTGAATTTTCAACTAGATACACTAAACAATGTCAATAAAAAACCAATCGATAATTAATGGATACAAGCTTTGAGGAATTTTCGTTGTCATTCCCGCGCGAATTTTTTTGTTATTAATTAAACATTATCACCGAACAACAGTGCTTTTAACTCATCTAATTTTTGCATATATCAAATATCAAAATCATAATTTTTTGACAATCCTCAAAGTCAAAAAAAATCTTTTTAAATAAAAAAAAAACACGTGAGAAATATTTCAAGAAAAAAAATATCTATCAGAGCTTTTCATCGCAAAGTTTGCCTTCCTAAACGGTAAAATAATTATGTTTATAACCATCGCCACTCTATTGATTAAGGGAGAAAAAAATATCCATAAAAAAAAAATCGTGAACCACAAGAATAAATAAAAAAATGGCTTTTCAATAGTTAGTTCCACCTTGCTGAAACTGATTCAAACAATTTGCCCAGTTGAGAACCATGGAGATATTGATGTTCGATCAAGCAGCCCGCCCTGGGGCTTTAATTAAATACAAGCCCCATCCCCGCTTAAAGAAACCCCAGCGATATTTTTCGCGATACCCGCGCACACCATCTTAAATACATTTCCCTCGACTGAAAAGTTATTAAACTGAAGATTGTCAGGCGGAAAGAGGCGTGCGTAAGAAAGTATTGCCTCTACTGGCATCAGAGTGCGAGAAAAAAATGCTCAATTAATTGCGGCCCTCGAGTAATCTACAGTGCATTATAATTGGTCTGAATTACCTGTGTGGCTGGCACACACAACACACGCAAACTATCGGAGATACGCGTATGTTGATGGCATTGCTCCTGGCGACATGACAAGCGCGCTCGGCACGGGCACACGGCAACACTCCCCGCGTCAAGAATTCATGCGAGCGGGGGCACACACCCCGAAGCGGGGTTGGGGGATCATAATTAACCGAATACCGATACCAGCCTCGCCAAGACACATATATACATATACTTAAACGCACACAGGCGTAATTCTGCCGGCGATTCCGCCCCCCAGCTAACCGACATTGTGTGTATCGGCATGTCGTGTCGAAAAACACGCGCTAAATCACGGTAAATCGCCCATTGCTACCCTATAAAAAAAAATTTCTACATTCATTATCAACCGCATACAGCACAGATTAATTAGCAACCAACAATTCACCCATTTGACCATTTTTACGCACTAAAAATACATCTTATCAATTTTTAAATATAATTTAAAAAGTTCCCATATTAATTCAAATATTTCTCATATTTTTTAAACAATTTTCCAATTGATTTTCATTCATTTTTTCACTTTAAATTAATTTTTTATCGTAAGAAAAATCTTGAAATGTGTAAACTTTTAATGAAAAAAAAAATAAAAAAACAATCAAAGAATTTTTTTTTATACATGACTATCAAAATTCTCCGCGTCAGTCGACTAATTTTCACCGAGACACATTCTTCCCCATGTTTTTTACTCTGTATAGACAGAAGAAAAAAAAATAGGATACAGATGGAAAAGGTGAGCGCGTGAGGAAAGTGCAAAAAGGGTTGCAGCGTTGGGCCGGTGGGTCTCCGCACTTGGTAGGGGTATGCAACCCCTAGGCCACCCCTTTACGGGTCTGCCAGCGGTAGCGGCGGTGTCGTATCTTGGCCTCCGCGGCGCGCCGCTCTATCGACGTACAGCCTTGCCACCCACCCTCTTTCTCCGCTTCTAGCCTTGCTTTCAGCCTTCCCCTTGCCACCTTTGCAGCCGCGATTGCCGAGATAGTGAGGATATAGTTTCTATTCCACCTCTCGTAGCTCGCTGGATCGCTCAGAAGCTCGCGCGTTATTGAGATGTCTGTTGGAGAATTAGGCTACGACCCCTCGCCATGGGAATTGTTTGGCTCAGACGTGCCACATCGTCCGTACATTGATAAATAAATTATAAATAAATTATTTCCACCTGCGCTCAAAATATCCATGAACAAAATTTTACCCAGACAAACAAATAAAAACAAAAACAAAAAAAAGTTATTTAAAGTTTTTCAAAATTTTTTTCATAATTTTGTCAAAGAGTAATATTTTTGTCTCTACCCTGTTTTTCTCTCTATAAATTTTTTTTTTTTTTCGTATCAATAAATCTAAAAGCAGAATTTTAGTAAGTAAATTTAATTAAAAGAATCATCGAGAGGTCGAGGTGGCGGGTATATGATCGGTGAGGCAGTTGGGCGAACGTTGAATGTGTGTAACGTGTGTCCAGAAGCGTTGGAGATAGTTCGAGGAAGATTTAATTAAGCCAAGGCCGATTTATCTCTCTGACAGCTCGGAGACCCTTTCTGCCTTTTGGCTCCCTCGCTCAACACCCCCAGGACGAGCTTGTCCACGGACTGAGAACCCTTTCAACCATCAGAACAAATCCTTTGCCATGATATTTTTGCCTGCTGCGATTTCACGAGCCCAAAGCGTGCTAAGTAAGGTATGAAATACACACGTATGATCTCGGCCTTTGCCTTGCGACCTCTCTCTCTCTCTTTCCCAACTTGACTGCGCCTCAACCCTCCTCTCTGCAATTATTAATTAACGCTCCCCTCTCAAGGCATTAACGCGGGCTAAGAGCAAGCTGCCTTCCGTGCCGCTCTGCCCCCTTGTCACGAGCTCAAAGCACACGAACCAGGCACACGAAGTAACGATACACCTTGGGCGACACCAGCACACACAGGCAACTGGAAAACCCAGTCGTCCGAGCTTTTCTCAAGCTCCTTGCCGCATCAGCCGACCATTCATTCCTTTGGACCTCTCTCGCTCGATGACAAGACTTGACTTACAAAGAGTAGAAGCTCCGCGTTCGTACGTGGCCACTTGCGCGTGAAAACGACAGAACTAAAACGACGAGGGTGATGCTTATGCCCTACGGGCGTCGTCAGGGACACCCGACCTGTTTTCCACCTCTAAAACGTGCGACAATGTGCTTTAAAATCTTTTTTTTTTCCCTCAAAGTTGCAACCGAAAAAAAATTATAAACTGATTTTACATGAATATAATTTTTTAAGTAGCCGACAAAATAATGTGGCATAATTTTCCAAGCAATGGTAGAATTATCTAGAGTATTAATTTAATACCCCGAGCAATAATTCTGAATCACCCAGTATGTAGCAAGCGTGGGGACAGTGAGACAGGACTTCTCGTACGTGCGGCGGTCCACGTACAGCAGTAGGATAAGGATTTATAGTTTAATATCTCGGCGGCAGAGCGTCGTCACATTTTCAAGCCCCCGAGAGGAACTATATACGCATTTGTGCCCACTACGACCCTTCGCCTGCACCCTCCTACTCTGGCGCGCGGACTCTACAGTGTATATGTAAGCCGTGCACACCCTCGCTCATGCTCATCGTTGGCAACACTCTTTTCCTTTTCTCTTCCTTGTCGCCGGGATCAACGAGGATTCCAAAGAAGATTTGTCTCGGTTTGATGGGGCCGTTTAAGCGTGTAGATTCGCTCGTTAGATATCCTACCTTCTGACTTATTCTCCATGGCCGCGAGAATTTATTTTATTCCTTTGCGCCCCTTTGGCGCTCCACATCAACTATTGCATTAAATTAAATATACAAAAGACAACATACCCGAGATATAGCGTTGTAGGGGGGCTGCACTGATGGACGAAATATCACCCTTTCATATAGGTCAGATGATTGGCCAAATCTGTCGGGGCACACGCACATCGTTAGCACCTCAAGCTATCGATATCCAAGCTGGACACTCTGTAAATCGTGATGATACAATAAAAATCCTACTTTTTCCACCATCAATAAAATTAATACATACGTGCAGGACACATCCTTGAGCACACGTTCACTGTATAACATTTAGATGCCGGAAGCCACGTCCCGTCAGAGCCTGCAGAGAGCGGAAGCCCTAAGCTTCGCCGCTAGTCTACGGATATTAAAGGAAATGGCGGTATGATTAGTTAGAGACGTGCTTGGGGTTAGATTTTAATAAGATTTACTTACCATACAGCCCGTGTGACCTATCATCGTCCAAAAATTTTGCCTAAGCGAATGAATAGAAAATTAGCCGAGTGTGTTTATCGCAAATGTGTCTCCAGCGAGCAGAGCATATTCAACACGAGCTCACAGCTCGGGTATTGTCTTATATTATTAATAAGGGTAGTTTCCGGCACGTGGTATATATGGCAGAAGAGCATTGCAGGCCAGAATTACGCCGGAAAGCTTTTGCGAGCGTTGGTATTAGTTGGATATAGAGACAGAGTGTATAGAGAAGTATAGCTGGCTGGGTCTGCACAAGAGCTATGCTGGCAATGTCCGGCACAGGGTGGTATGTTGTAGGTAGTGCAGCTTTGGCCCTGAGGGATGAAGTCTGGACCTTGTTAGAGGCTGAGAATGCTAATTTATTAGTTGAGGGAGCCCTCACTTGAGTAAAAGAGAAAACTTTACCCCACAAAATATTCAGATTCTTCTGTCTAATAAGCGATCGCTGAAAAGTCGTGTAACAAGCACGACTTTCAATAAAAAGAGAAAGAGAGGTACCTTTGTAGCTATCATACCATCAGCAGCAGCAGCAGCAGCAAGGCGATGATCGTGATGCTGGGGAGGTGAGCGAGGGTGAGGACGTGGCGGATGCGCGGGCGCCACACGTGTCTTGAGGGTGGTAATTACGCGGCATCTGCAGCCTCGATGCTGCCGCCCCGCCGCCACCTCGAGTCTTCTCTCTCCGACTTGCCCCGCAACCTTAGGGGCAAGGGGGTGTGCTCCTCGGGGGTGGGTGGCCACAGTATTGATTTTGTCCAAGACAGCCGCCGACGCCAACGCCGCGGCCAACCAGATCCACCTCTGGTGGTACCCACTCGGCTACAACGCTACCGAGAACGGGGTGTGGGCAACCCTACTATACCTCTTCTGGCGACACCATCTCTCCCACTGCTCCTTCCTTCGGCACATTATACTCTGCCTCAGTGCTGCAGAATAAAGGCACATTATTATCACAATTATCATTTTCTTTTTTTTTTGTCTCATTTTTTTCTTTCTCTAGCTCATCCCAACGACAAAAGCCGATAAAACGGATAGCAGCCGTCTCTTTTGCATACCTCTTTTACAGAGCGGGTAAGGGGGATGATAGTTGAGAAACTTCCACGACGTCAGGGCTGGCGTGAGACTCGCGGCATCTGTCCGGTAGTTAAAATGCATGTAGTCCAAGAGAGGGTGTCCCGTATTCAAATACAGGATCAGAACCCGAAGGCCAAAGGATGTGCGACTGATCCCGATTGGGATCCGCGAATCCCCGGGCGGCCTTCCAAGAACTTTTCCTCTTGTTCGCAAGATAGCAGTGGCACATATGTGAAAGAGCATATAATATAGCTGGACTGCAGCCACGGCTTGACTTGAATTTTCCCACACTTATCCCCTGTGCACACATATTCATCCATAAATTCCGTCACAAGCTTTATAAATATAATTTCTAATGGTCAGTCGACATCGTTGTTGTAATGAAAAACAGGATCCTTGAAGGGTTGCAGTGTTTGCGAGAACCCTTGCGAGATTGCAAGGACTCTCGTGTGGGTGATCCAGACAAAGAGGAGGATAGACATGTATCCAGCTTAGTCTGTACCGCAGTTTAAGGAGCTTTAGCCCTCTTCTTAATCCCTCCAGTGAGTAAAAATGAGGCTGTCTCTTTGGGCAATGTGTCGTCGTCGTCGTCGTCGTCGTTGCTGGGGAAAATCTGACCCGGAGAAATCAATTCAAATCTAGCTAAACAGCTCTTCTTAATCATTCCACCAAGTTTTTTGTATGTAAACTCAAGTCTATATTGACTCGGGGTGCTTTTCACCGATGTTAAATTTTTTTTTCCATCGATTTGCCTCCTCTCACTGGCTTACTACTGTATACAGCCATTTAACTTGGCCTCCGCCAAGGTACTTTATTTATATAACAGATGTTGAAAATGCATTTTAAAAAATTCCAAGATAATTCCACGATTTCTGATAATGAAAAAATATTTTTTTCTTCCTTGGAAGCAATTAATCACTGCATTTAATCATATACTCGGCTAGTCAATCTGATGATGGCAATTGAGAGTGGCAGAAAAGAGAGCGAGAATAAGGGATGAGATTACTTCGGCACGCCGAGGCAGTTATGATGGAGGCTTTGCATCATGTTTTTCTCCTCAATTACGTCAATCCACTTGTTTCACCCCACTCTGGGCGCGCGCGTTCCACTCGAATCCAAGCCCTCGTGTGTCCTTAATCGGTCAAGTGATCGTGGAGGACCTCTAACTATCAAGCTGCTCTCTACTCGTTGCTGTCCCTCCTCCGCACGCGCGTCCCTCGGCCATGAAACCAGCTGGACTGTAGAAGAAGTCAAGTGAGACGTAGGGAGAAAACAGGAGAAATGGCTAATTCCGGATATTTATGTTGGGTGTAGAAGTAGGGGAGCGACTGTTACGGACCTCGAGATCGTTGGGCTATAACCCTGGAGAGCCAGAAGCGACCAACTGACCAGAAAATTAACCCTCCGATTCGAATGGCCGAGATCTAAACTGCCTTCGAATGTCCCGTCCACCTCGATGGCCTTATCCTTGCGGTGTCCAGTGCATCCTTTGCGTCTGACAGTGTCACCCAAGTGTCTCATGCTTTCGGTATACCTTAAATTGTCGTCAATCAGTTGAGCAATTGTTGTTGTCATTGTTGCCAAGATTAATTTAATTTTTTTTTTACTCTCACGCGTTGTCTGACTGGATTGGTTAGCATGAGACGTGCCAGGCAGCAGCACAAATTCTCCAATAAAAGTCAACAAAAGACTAACGATTCATCCGGCTAATGGAAAAGTCCGAAAACACAGGCAAAGCTCAACTTCTGGCTCATCGTTCGCCCCCTTTTTTCACAGCTCCTCTGACAACTTTCTTCTTTCCTCTCGCGGTGTCAGATGGTATTCCACACTGCTACTACTTGAGAGCGTACCAAGGTCCATAATTAAGTGGACTTTTAGCTGATTAGACTTGCATTAATCCCCGCGAATCTGTGAATGGAAAAATTATTACATCAGTAAATGGTTTGTTACAGAGTAAACAGTGGACAGTGATGATTATTTACCGTGAAAGCAGCGAGGGGTAGCCTCAACCACGTGGTGGTACACGCTGGCCCTTATGCAATCCGGATGTCAGCGTTCGGCTGGGTGATATTATTCCAAGCCATTTGTCACTCGCAATCCAACCCCTTTCGCTTCTTGGCTCGAGAAGTCTTTACAGCCCCACTCGCGAGAGGGTTTTTTATAGCCGCGAATCGTCGCAATATGCCGACAAGGGGCTTACATCCCTCGCTGAAGAAAAGGAGGACTTGAGGACAGATTAAGAGGGTGGCAAGGATTTGCTATTTTTTTTTATCTTCAACTTTAACCCATTTCACTGAGCGTTTAAACCGATGGATTAAAAGCATTTCAAATTCTGCGATTCATTTTCATTTTATTTTGGTATATCGAGGGCAGATTTAAAAAAATGGAAATTTTTGTAAATCCATTGGAAAATTGAATTTACATTGATGCGGATTTTTTTTCGGCTTTTCCTTGGCCCATGACGAGACACTATTTTTTCATTAGCCACTACTATACCCCCCTCTCTCGATTCATCCGCACACTCGGGGATTATAGAGTCGAAAATGGCCCCCCCGATCAGATTCTACTGCGAGAGAGGGTTTTCGCCCCCGCACACAAAATTCTGGCAGATAGAGGGAGAGACACGGAGAGGTATAGGACACAAAGCTATTTTAAATAAAGGAACGTTCCATCTATTGATGCCATTGTCGACCTCTGACGTTGACTGAACGAAGCGGCAACTCCCGAATCCATCATCGTCCATAGAAAACCTTAATTATTTTCTGATGAAAGAAATCTACTCTTCTCCCTCTGTCAAACTCTTTTGCGCGCAATAATGTACGTCGCGCTTTCTCGCTATATATTTCTCTGCAAAAAAAAAAAATTTTCTTCTCGTCTCACTTGATAAACAAATTGTCAACAATTTTTTGCCCTTACTCCAAGCCATTAAACTCAAACGGTTTGGCTAACCGAGACGGAAAAAAAAAATCCGAAGCGACGAAATTTTTTCACATGGGCACGTCAAGAATTCCTGGGATGCCTGCACGCTGGCTTTTTCCACTTTTGGCATCGCCCTACTCCCACAGCCACCACCCAAGGGATGAAAGACAAACGGCACAATGCGCGCGACTTTCGTTTTTGTTTCAAGCGTCATTTGTTTGCCGAGTCTCTGTTTATCGGTTTTACATTTTTTTTTCCTTTCTTTCTTTGCTCCATAAAGTATTTTCCTGTATATATGTAGTAATAATAACTTGTGCCTTGAAGCGACCGCATTTCAATGCACCCCGTTTTATAAGCACCGTGGTGTATAAAACGGTGATACATATATTCTCTGATTGTTCAACTGAAAATAAAAAAGAAATAAATAAATAAAAAAATCACTTGGCAAGTCTTTAGGGTGACTGAAGAATAACATTTAGGCCTTCCTTTCAATACTTTAATGTCAACTGGGTAACACGAACCTTTGTTCCTTGTTTCCGATGCAACGGGAGAAGCCCACTCCACGCGCGATGAAGCTTTATTTAGCAGATGATATTTACGACTTCCACGAGTAAAAGAGCCTCCATCTTCCACCCTTGCTCCTCTAAAATTTTATTATTGTCTTCTCTGACTTTTAGCCTGTCTTGTTATGTTATCTCTCGTTCTTCTCTCGGCATGCCAGTAACTTTAATTTCACCCACCAGCAAACAAAGACATTTTAAACCTGCAAAAAAAATAAAAAAATATCTGTGTTGTAAAACAATAGGGTTTAAAATTGTCATGAGAAAAAAAAGTAAAAATGATGAAACATTTAATGTTCATACAGGACAAACAGGAGCATCTTAGATGATATCCTGCGAGTATATCAAGCATATCAGAAGCAGTAGCTGCACGACGAGACCCCTCATGACGAGCAACACCAGCTGTAAACAACAGGAGCAAACATAATATGACTGATGCCTGAAGCGATATGCCAAAGCTACACCCTCTCTTTAGACGAGAATATGCCCGTTTCCCGCGCGTGCACCTTACCTCCTATAGCTCACACACGCCGGTCTTTGATGTTGCAAATGTGTGTGAAGCAGTAGTCGAGAAGAAGAAAACGTAGAGTTCATTTTTCATCGGGTTGGCTAACTGAATTTGTCCGGGAACTTTTTGGCCTTCAGGCAGCAGGATCTAATTTCACAGCTATTTCGATGGATACGTGGCTCACACCCCCGTCAGTCGATCGGCCATGCTATCATTTATACGAATTACAACCTCTTGCGCGCACCCCCCAGGGCTGTTCAGGTCACGGGAAAACGGCCTCGTTTGTTATTATTAGTTTTAGGGGTGGCTTTAATGGTCTTGTAATACTCAGTCCTGATGTGACGTAGTTATTCCTCATGCTCGAGCCTCTTTCAAACACCATCAAGTCATTTTTCACTTGAATGGTCAAGTTAGAAGTATAGAGAGGAAATTCGATCCCAGTGGACACGACCAACGAGGGTTCAATCTACTGTCATTTATCCCAGGTTTTATTTTCACACACATACCTTGCTCAAATTTCACAGGATAATTATTTTTTTTTCGTTGCTTTTTTCTTTTTTTTTTTTCGAGGCTTTGACGTCGACATTTTATCAGAAATATATACGTATATTCTTGAGATATATGTATCTGTAAGAGAAAAATGTCGGCAACACGTTAAAGAAATTAGAGGGATAATTCCTTGGACGACTACCCAATTTACCCTTTCGTCCCTGGCCTTATTATCTAAAGTGCTCGTGCGACAAAAAAATAAAGCACGAAGGAGAAAAGATGTGGGACGATGCAGACTGGAAAGGAGCTACTGTTGGAAAAGCTCGCGTCGTTTGAGGACAAAAAAATAACGTGGCTTGGATACACCAGACGACGAGCATCCTCACTCAGAGCTCTCGCTCGGCACAACCAACCAACCAACCAACCCACCCAGGCCGGAACTCCATTTCAGGATGTCGAAATACTCGCGCTTTTTTTCTTTCCACTCTCTCTCTCTCTCTCTTGCCGAGGTCTCGCTATAATTTATTTACGCGCGAGATACTCTCATCCTGCGCTTCCTTTTCTCCGGCAACCCTTTTTCCAAGCCAAGACCGGTAATCCGATTAGTCTGATCGTCGTGTGCGGGGTCTTGGGTGCTTCTTTATGTCCTCCACATTACCCGGGATTTTTATTTTTCCACACCCTTTCAACGCCATGATTCTATTCTCATCTATTTCTCCTGCTGAAATCAAACAAAAAAAAAATTAACTGTGCTTAACTGTTAAAAACCATTGTAACGAAATTTTCCTTGAATTAAATTTATCATTTTTAATCGTGCAACTTGTGATATATGATTTTTGTTATAGATAAATTCAATATTTATACTTGCGAGTGTTTCCCTCTAATGGTATAAAAGTTGAATATAAAAAAAAAATTTTTTAACCAGACATAGATTTTAGTTTGGCGTAGGGGATGATCTGCAATCGACAATTAAAACTCTTCACTCAACGCACAATCAAAGTATAAAACTCACAGATTACATTACATTTTTGTGTGGCTGACAGGAGATCCGCGAAGACCGAGCTCTGAATCGACATCGTTGAAAGGAGCCCGGGACAATTTGCAGTGCTTTGACGAGATCTGGTTGAACATGATGGAGATGGAACATATGAATATGGTTGGCAGAGAGTGTCTTTGTCGGCATTCACGGGTGGACAGCATTTGGACGGATGTACGATCGATGAATCAATCCGTTGGCCGTGACGTTGACGCAAAAGAGGGTATAGTCGACTGAGCAAGCGGAGGGTGGTGACGCTGGTGTTCAGGGATGCACCCTCTCACTGCACACCGCGCACTACTACGCGAGCGTACTTGCACAGTGGTGTGTGCAGGTGCGGGTGTATTAAAAAGGCGGGGGTGGCTGCGGTCGCGTACCAATCACCCACCGGGGGTGGCGTGGGGCCAAGCGGGTGGTCAAAACGCTTGGGGGCCATGAGGCAGGCACACACCATCATCCTCGCCCGATGCAGGATATCGTGCAGAGACAGGTTTGTTCGGCCCTCTGCTCGCCCCGGCTTCGCCTCTCTTCTCCAACCGAGAGCTGGCCCCTGTGAAATTTTAATCGTGTCGTCATTGGGGTAGTTTGTTGCGATAACCCGACCAGCAGCGTGTACCTGCGGATTTAAAAAAAAATAACAAAAAAACCAAATAAATTAAAATCAAATAAAAACGAAAAAAAAAAAAACATACTCATCGAATTGACAACATAATCCCACTTTGCGTGTATGTTGTAAATCACCAATAGGTAGAAAAAAAAAAACCTCTAATTCCAACCGAAATTCCATATCAAATGTGATGATCACTTTGACTCCCTGCAAAATAGGGTGAAATATTTTTTTTTTCAATTGTAATTGGGTACGTTGTTGTGCTGTCGATGATGTAGATTTCTCGTTGTTATTGTGTGTGCAGTGGGTATTATTATTTTGTGGAATGCATTCCGCAGACTTGGTTATTGCTCACTCGTTTATGACCAATCGGGAAAATAATGTAGAAAACTCGTGGTTTTTTTTTTTTCTTTTTTTTTGTGGGGCTTTTTATCTCTCGATTTCCCCACGCGGCCACACACTAGCTTTGTGTACTTTCCATCAATCACGCCACGGCCTTTTCACCGAACGGATACACATAGTAGTAACCTATTGGCAATAGGCAAGCTAGCTTTTCGTCCTCACTCCACTCAACTCTGTGTATCCAATCCAACCGAATTATTGAATTTGAATTGACATTGTCACGATGCAAGTTAACCCCGAACTATTTATAATCTTCCGGTATATCTGAAAAATAAAAACAAAAATAAAAACGAAAATAAATAAAAATTCAAGTCAATATACATATAATAAAACCCCATTCAAAATTCATTTCAATTTCAATTATTCATTATGGGGACGCTGGTGATGAAACAAATTTATTTTCTTTTTTTTTTTATGACAATGCCTAAATTATGACATGTTCATTAAATGACAGAAATTTTTCTTATCAATTATATCTTGAACAAGAGAATAATAATTATTTTTTAACCCACACATAGCTCTCTCTCTCTCTCTCTCTCTCTCTCTCTCTCTCTCTCTCTTACCCACTAATTTCCATCGTTAATTATTTACATCAATCGAAATATTGCACTATATTTATTAAATAAATTTCCAAGAGCAATTGATAATCATGCTCAAGATCTGTTTTTTTTTTTACTTCTTCTTTTAAATCGCTAAATAGACGTGATAAATTACCTTATTTACACACCTCTATTGATTTAATAATCAATTATATAAACCCTGGTTAGTCCTCGAGGAATTATCAAGGAGAAATGTCTCAAATTAAGCCCGGCACACGAATTGCTCTGCATCAATATGGTCTCCAGACATGTCTGGGCTTAGGGCTCTTATCCTTGCGAGACCTGGTGTTTTCCCGATCGCTGTCGACATCCTCGTCCTTTCGCCGGGTCGTCAAATCCTGTCCGACATTCTCCTTGTCCTGGCCTCCACGCTTCGTACTGAGGTCTACCGTGCCCTCGAGCCGAATTTTCACCGTAATCTCGCCACGACGAGCGACCAACTCATCACCAGGAGTGTCGGCATCATTTAAATTGCCCATACTGGGCCTGAGTCTCTTTCCAGCCTGTCTAAAATCATCCTTATCCTCGCTTCTACTGGGAGAAACGCGCGGCGACTCCTCCAGCAGCGAATCCTCACTTCTACCCTCGATCACCGGGTCATCATCGTTGTGATCATCCACCTCGATGCTTCCATCCGGGCTGGCAGTCTCTCGCAGACCGTCTGGGTCGGTCTCCAGGCGCTGATCGTCTTTCGGACTGGCGCTGGAGCTTCGCAGCTTGCGGAGACTCTCGAGAGTCGCTGGATCCGGTCTCTGCAAGCGCTGCTGGGCCATTCGCAACGCCAAAGTGTGCCAATTTGACTCGAGAATGTATGGCTGCGTGTGGTAAGACAGTGGGTTTGGCAGCCATGATGACTGGGGCAGCAGTGGAGCAAATATCGATTCAAAGAAGGAGCCGGCTCTCAACAAATGAAGGCCTGTATTGAAAATAAAAAAAAAACCCTTTGTAAGTCACACTGGAGTAATAAATATTTTTTTTATTATTTGAGACCTTGGAAATGGAGATGATGTCCGGAGGGATTGGGAGTATTGGCATTTGCTGATCGTTCGGATGCCGGTGTCGGAGCAGAAGTAGCAGCAGCAGCAGCTGTTGTTAACAGCCCAGGTCCGGGATTAGTTGGTGACTCAGCAGTCTGCGTGACTTCCCTCACTGAGACGCTGATAGGTCCTAGGTCACCCCTCGTCGATTCTGCGGGAGGTAATTGAGTTAGTATACTTGGTCTAAGATGGGGTGCAATGATGTAATGATTTCTAACCGTTTGCAGGTGCAGGAAGTCGTGGAGATCGCTGCTCAATCGCGTGGTGAAATGGATTAAATGCTGATGCACCTCCCGACGGTGCGTGTGGCTGTGCCAGATGGCCCGGCGGCGCTGGAAAACAGTGAGGTGGTAGTGAACCGCGAGGTAGACCACCCCAGCCCTGTCCTCCGCTCTGCTCAAGACTCAGGTGCTGCAGGCCTGTGCATATGAGTAATAAAAAATGTAAAGTCTTCCATCAAGGTGCTTACTTTCACGCGCATGGGTTTTTTTACTTCCGAAAGATTTTTCATTGAAGAAAAAAATAAGGCAATTGTTTTTTAGTATTAAATAAATACTGGGGATTCATTAAAAATTTTATTTGATCCAATTGAAGTGCTAGTCTTTGGAATTATGTTGAAATGAAAAATAACTTGTTTTTTGTTGGGGTATTTTGGAAATATCAAGTGAAATGTAATATTGAAGGATCGATGTCTGACCACATACAGAAAATATTGTCTGTATCTACTGGCGCTGAATGCGATTTACCCTCTCCTTTGTGTGGCAGGAAATATTCCACATCTAGATGATTGACTATATACCGAAAAATATTAAAAAATGTCCATTGTTACTGTAAAAAAGTTATAAATTAAAATACGAATTTCTTTACGAGTTGAATTAGTTAAATATACTTATTAAATTCTTAAAGTCAATAAAAATAAATTTTAAAATTTTTTTCTAGCAATTGAAAATTGTTTATAGAAATTAACTATAAATCGCATTATATCGCCAAAAAATTAAGACGTCTTTACTTGTTAATATCTTGATAAGGATGCAAGTTGGATAAATTTTGTTGAGAATCTTTTTTGTAGCTAATAAAATTCTCTACAAAAAAGATCTCTTGAGAAAATTTCTTATATTCTATAATTTCAAAGATATTTGTATTTAAAAAAGCAAAATAATTTTTTTTTTTTAGCTTTTGTCACGCGATATAACACCTTTTTATCTCCAAAAATAAACAAAAATAAAAACAAAATTTTTCTTAAAAATTAAAAAATGGATAATTTATAGGAAGGCTTTAAAAACAATTTTTTTACCATAAATAAAAAATTTCTAGTTTGATTGATCTAGTGTTTAAAAGTAAACAAACCAAAAAGATGTGATAAAGTGAGACAAGTATCTGATCAATAGCAGATTATATCGTCATCTGTGCGGAACAGTTGAAAAATTCCGTAAAAGCTCTGAAGCCAGTGCGCTGTCCACGCGAGCATACACCGAGAGCAGAGTGATACAGTGTCTAAAATATCAGTACAGAGAGTGGGTGGAAAATGCGAGTGAAGGGGTAAAACGAGATGGAAAGAGAGCTTTCCAAAGAGTGGGAGACTTGGTTGTACATTGTGGAAAAGTGGGGAGCGGGGAAAAATAGGGGAAATAGAGTGATGAGGTGGGAGAGGAAACCGAGTCACTGGTGCGTGGGCGTAGCTCGCGGAGATTGCGGCCGGGCGGATTGGCTGGCCGCAAACCCCTGCAACGAGCTTTTGCCGGGCGCTTTTTGGGGGTAAAGCTCTCGCGTTAAAAAAAGCGTTATAGGTGGCGCGCGCGTGTTCATTCTACTCCTCGCCACTGGCGGCGCTTACAGTCGACCCTCTGGCGCGCGTGACATCGGAAAATGTGCGCGCCACAGTGGGGATAGGCATTTTTAAGCCGAGTTTTTCCGAACCGCGTGTGCTTTCAGACAGTTAATGCACCGCTACACACATTGGCCCATGGCGCACTGACTTTATGAACGGATTAAAGCTCCGTTACCCTGGGAAATTCCACAAGAAAAATCTACCTAAAAATATTAAACACCATTTATCCATGTTCACTTTTTTCAGAAAAAAAATATTAAAGAAAATTTTTCTAATTTTTTAAAAAATGGATAATTGTCAATTGGCCACAGACAATAACCTCGATGATTTAATAAACCGTAAAGCAGCCCTTTTCCACGGAATTTACGCGGCGCCTTTTGAGGCGACGCTGAGGGTTGAGCCGAGGGGGTGATAATTCGGAAAACAAATGAAGACTAATGAGAGAGGAGGGTCACACAGGGCCTCTAAAGAGATGGAGCGAGGTTGAAAGGGTTCAAGGAGCTCAGTCAGCCCCTTGAAAGGGTGAGAAATATGTCGAGCTTCCATAGCATTACCTACTAGTCGCTGGGCGCGAGTGTGTGCATGTGCTAGACAGAGACAACGCGCACTCCCTTCCGACAACTCGGCACAGAATGATGTATTATACGTACAGCATGTTCAGAATGTGCGCCCTAGGGGCTCGGGGACAACTGTACCCTTGCGAAGAATGTGGTATAAAGCACCTTGTAACGTCTGGTTAATCGTGTGAATTTTCAAAGCACGTCAATTTGTCACTATTTTTAATATTTCTTGCCATAACTGTTTTTAAATTCCAATTTTATATCTAAAAACATGCTCTGAATTAATTTAAACATTAACAAACATCAAAATATAATGTTTTTCATATAAAATAAACAAAACTAGCTGTTATTAAATTTTTTTTATAACTTTTTTTCGAGTCAAAAAATCAGAATTCAATTTTAAAAGTCGTAAAAAAGAAATTTTCTCAACATTAATCAGGTAAAAAAACCAAAATATAATTTTTTTTAATTAAAAAAAAAAATAGTAATTGTCCTATAAAGTGAATTTAATGTGAAAAAATTTTTTCAACATAAATTTCTTAAAATTAAAAAATTAAAATTGAATTTTAGGAATAAAAAAATTAATTTTCTCAAAATCATTATATTTTTTAATACAGCTAGGTTTTTATTTTTTAAGAAATTGTTAAGTAAAAATCGAATTTTTTAATTTTACCTCAATTTAAATTAAAAAAAAAAAACGTTAAGATAAATTAATTCACGTATTTTCCCAGCTGGCTTATCTATTCAAATCTATGCAAAACGCAGGGTTTAAGGGGGCTCTTCTTACTTCTTGCACCGAGAGCAGAGCGCGGCGCGTTAACCCTTGTCGCGAGTTTTCCACCCTCACCCACATTGTCTTGTCGTTCGCGTCGTCCGCGCCCCATTCTCGGGCAACAGTGTCTCCTTTTACCCGACGAGAGCACCGCGCTTCCGCCGTTAGTCGCACGTCGGCGGGGGTGGTTGTTGGGGGGAGGTCGCTCGGGTGTCTTTGCACTCACCCTTTACACCCGTTCTCATTATCGCGTCGCCGTGCTACCCCCTTAAAACGCCTCAAATGGCAAGCAAAGAACACACTGATGCATATCACACACCTCAACCTTTATCCCTATCGCTGACAATACGTCAATAAAAAAATTTTAAATTGAATTTCAATTTACATTTATATATAAAATCATTTTGTCCATCCAAAACGATGGACAGAATTTTTTTTTTTCTCTTCCAGGACATATATTTAGCAGTGGGTGATTAAAGACCGAGCGAAGAGAAATAAAGGAGCGCGACAGTTTTAAACTGAAGGCTCCTAACAATCTCTCGGCCCTCTCAAATGAGGTAAAGGCCACCTTATTGAAACAGGGGCTGCGATTTTTCCTCGACCCCTTGGAGGCGGTTAATTGACACGACGAGGGTTGGAAGGAACAGCGAAAGAAAAAAAAAAACGCCCGGTTCTTGTTAACTTGAATCTTGCGATTTTTCATCCCCACGCGACGGCTGAAAGTGACGAGAGATATCTCCTCCACCCCCCCTCGGACAATCTTGGAAATGATCTCCAAGTGCTGGTAGTATATATTCCAAAAGTGTTTGGGGACATAAATTACACGAATTCTGTGAGGAGAAAATTTTTTTTTTTGCTGACAAAATCGAGGAAAAAAAAATTGTCTTTTTGACGACCACTACTCTGGAAGCGTGGAGAAATGCTAGATAGATATATATTTGGCATCGAGCTGCTGAGGTAGGCCGGATGAAATTTAATAACATCACCCTAGTTACACCTCAATGGCCACCTTAACAACCCCTAGAGGTCTGTTTCCCTGCATCTCGCCTCGCTCTCTTCGTGGCAAATTCTCTGCTCACTCTGATGCTTGTCGTCGCGGCACTCCTTATCAACCCTCCGGCGCGGATATCTAATAAACCACCCTAGCGAAAACGCACCCTTCACGCGCGCCAGCGATACACACCCTCTCTTGACAATTTGTCTCCCTGTGAGGCGCACGATTGCCCGTGTGTATAACGGCAATAGTACCGAGTAGTACACACGTTTTACTGACCTCTTGTGACTACTGATCGGTGCTGCGACCTCTCGGCCACTCGTTCAACCCCCTCGCCAAAGGGTTGAACTCGCGCCGACTCATTTGCATTCACTCGAATGGTAAAAAAATTTTTTTTCACTCTTTTTCCTAAAATTGATTTTTTTTCTTTAGAAAAAAAATTTTTTTACTATTTATTTATTTTCTTCTTTTTAATATCCTGGAATTTTTTGCGTCCTTTTAAAAGATTAATTGAAACTTTTTTCAATTGTAAAATTAAAAAAAATTAAAACAACATAATAATAAATTTTAATTTTGCTGCTAAACTTAATTGTAGTTTAAAAAAAATCATATCTTGAAAAAATTTCAAACCGATTAATCACATAAAAAATGCTTTTACAATTCAATATTCAACTATCAATAAATGAATTCCACGCCACATGAGTAACATTTCAATGATAAAATATTATCAAATTAATTAATTAATATTCCAACTAAAATATTTCACGACCTATATCAATAGGCAATATACTTCATAAAATATAAATTTAAAAAATCCAAAATTTTCCACAAATTAATTCAATCAATAAAAGAATATTTCCATCAAATAAAACCCAGTGAAACATATATATTAAAAAATCACGTATTTTTCAATAAAACAATTTTCGAAAACAAATTGAAAGGATTGAAGTGTAGATGGTTGGCAATCGAAGAGAATTTGACGAGGCCAGAAATCGACTGGGACACACACAAGAGCCAAGGGGGGAAAGAGGAGCAAGAGAGGGTGGGCGCAGTAAAGCGGGGAGCCAAGCCTCAGTTAAGCCGCTTATCATGCCGAAACAATACACTGTTGGTGCACCAGTATCAGTTACCCCAGTGAGCTCTCACTCTCTGGCAGTCCCATCAAAATTTCGCGAGCTTTAATCAACTGCGCGAATCGAAAAAAGAAAAAAAAAATCTAATAGCGCGCTGTATATATATATAGCGTGACATCAGCGATATAGTCTCGAGACTTAATCAGAGTCTTTGGCACTTAGACGACGTGGGGAAAACTCAATTTTGAGTCCGGGACGCCTCTGCTCAATTTTGACGCCCTCTACGTGGCGCTATACGCGCCAGAAACAGCCGCCGCAGCGCAAGAGGGTTGAAACTCGCAACTACCTGATGGAGGAGACGGTTAGCTTGCAAACTTAGTTAGGTATCGACATTGGCAGGGTGGCGAATGACGCGCACAGCTCTCAGAATTTCGTATGCTGATATAGACTCTGGCTGCAAGTATAGAGGCGACGACGACTTACCGGACAGTTTGAATCCCAGCGGGTCCTGCGGATGTCCGAAGGGAAATGGCCGTGGTCCAAAGTGGTAGGGATGAAAGGCCTGGTGTCCTGAAACGTGAGGTGCATCCCTTCAACATCTGTACACATTTTCACTCTATCTATTGGCTTCTGTAAAGCTCCCCCAATTTACGTAATTTCGGAAGATATTTTTTTTTTTTACCTTCATTTCATCGTTGAAAGAATTTATTATACTTGAAAATATTTCGGGAAACTTAACAGATAGTTTGAAGAATTTTTAACACATTTAATGACGAATAAATTAATAAAAAATTATTTTTTTCCATAAAACAATATTTCTAAAAATTGAGAAAAAAATCTTTTTATCGTTATATTTTTTAATATTAACAATATGTAAATAATAGATATAGAAATAAGAAGTCAAATTTTATTTTATTCGTTTAGTTTTGAATTATGTGAAAATATGCATTTTTTTATTTAATAATATAGCGTCTTTAAAATGTCAAAAAGAGGGTAACTAACATTTATTGACTGTTTGTCATGTTTTATTTAATAAATATGACGTTTGATTGGAATTGAGAAAAAAAAATTTTTTATGAAATTTTCCAAGGGGTTCTATCGTGATTTTCGTGATTTTTTAGGTTTTTTATTAATAACTCAGTAAATAAGGGAGATAATGCAAAATGTCGTAAAAGTCGACTTATTAGGGGTTCAATTTCCTACAAAAAACGTTAAACAAATTTTCGTATAACTCCATTATTTTTCGAAATATTATCAATTTTTGAAAATTCTTGTTTTTCAAAATATCTCGAAAACGAGGCAAAATATCAAAAATATTTATTCTACATTTTTTGTAGGAAATTTTATCCACAACAATTTAGTTTCAATAAAATTTTTCATTATCTCGCTCAGTTACGACGATATCAGCAAAAAACGAAAAAAATGACGAAAAATGCGAGATTTCCAAGAGATTCCCCTTTGAAAATTCCATCACAAAAAAAAATTTTTTTTTCTTCAAAATTAACTGTAATATCTGATTTAACTCAAAAAACAAAATAAAAATAAGATATTTTAAGCTGGCGTAAGGTTAAAAAAATCGAAAATTAGAAAAATCATGATTAAAAAATTTTTTTAAATAGTTTTTCGTGATAATACTTACTTGTTTTGGATCTTGGCTCTCGAGGTCCATCGACAGTGACTTTGATGGCTTTAGTGAGTGTGGCCACTTGCGGTGGGGACGTCTGCAGCAGTATAGTCAGTGTAAAGCTCTTTCCTAAAATTAAACAAACATCCCATGTTATATAAAAGTAATATGCCTGAATATGCCGAATTATTGTTGAAATATGGGATTTGTTGAATCCGCTTACACTTGGGTCCCTGTGGGACTGTAGCTCAACCGCGCGCGTACAACGAATGAAAAAGCATAAAGGTGCGGGCAAAGCTTTGGTTTCTCGGTTTGCCTACTTTCATTATTCAAATCCAATTCACCTCACTACTCGTGCAATATCTCGCATTTTTCCCCACTCGACACGTCGCCATTTCAACGCGAAACTGCAGTTAACATATCAGTAGTGCTATTCACATTAAAAATTTATTACAACAAAAAAAAAAAAAAACAGCGAAAAATTCACCCAAAAAATAAAACATTCAATTTTTTTCCTCATATTTTTTTAAGAAGAAAACAATTTTTTCTCGAGAATTTCCATGATAGACGTCTTCTATCCATGTCTGACCATACACTGACTTTATCTACTACCACATTTTTTTTATTTTTTGTTAATTGAAAAAAATTAAAATAAAATTTTTATTGCATAAAAAACGGATTAAAAAATTTTTTTTTCTTCAATTTAAACTTTTTAAAATGTTAAATTAAGGGAGAAAAATTGATGTAACAATTTTTCCTTGGATTTTTCGCTTGAGAAAAAATTTTTTAATCGTCTATAGAAGCTGTAAATGAAATCAAGAGTAAAAAAAAAAAACAAAAACAAAACGTAAAAAAAATCTTGACAACAAATGGCTTGTGCACCTATTATAACGAGAAAACAGGCGCCAACAAGCATGCATGTATATTTAACATCGACGATGACACAGACGTGTGAGTCGCGCAGTTTTATTTTATGATAGCACACATACACAGTGGCACAGAAAGTGGCGTGCACGAGGGTGGTGACGCGTTCTCGGTTTTTATGGTGAACCACGACATTTAACACGCGACAAATACACTCACAATTCTGCCAAAACTACTTTCCTTTATCCTGCCAACATTATAGACTTAATTTACCGCAATATCTTAATAGTAAAAAACTAAAATAAAATGTAAAAAATGTTTTTTTTTATGAAAAAAACATTTTTTTTATCAACTGTGTGATGGATGGGTAAACTTGGGCAATTAATTGGTCGTTTGTCGCGATGACAAGTAATCGTCGGACGTCCTCTAAAGCCAGGACAATCGCGGGCTTAACTAGGCCGCAGTTTATTGTCGTTGGTGCGATGTCATTGGGGAGGGTGGGCCGGCATTTTAGGGGCTGTTTATGAGGCATTATGTGTAACTCGGTGGAAGAACGACCTCTCACCCTCTATGATTTCCTAGCATCACGCGAGTCATAGTTAAAAAAAAATGGCGAGTATTTTCGCGTGACTATTCGCTCCACGCTCTCGAGCTCATGATGATATGGCATATGTGCACTTAAAATATAGGCATAGGAAGTATATGGTCGGCTCAAGCCGTCAGAGTTTACCCAGGGATCATGCAGTGTTAAAAACTCCCCTGTTTGCTGGCTGAAACGACGAGCTACCCCCCTCCAAAGAAGGGTGAACTTCAGGATCGTTATTCTACGAGTGTTTGTAGTCTTTTAAGATTCTGACGTTTTGACTGAGCGAGAATCGTTCGTTCATATGTCTCAATGTTTGACTAAATCCCTGTCTCATGTGACTCACACCTCATCTACCCCTATTTTACCCAGTTTATTATTTTTTAATTATTTTTTTTAGAGCATAAAAATTTTTAAAAACTTTTTTTGTTATAAATGACATGAAAATATTAATAAACTAATAATAAAAAACAATAAAGAAGATTAAAAATTCATTTTTAATTCTGAAAGCAAAAAAAAGATATATAAAAAAATTTTTGAATTAAAAAAAAATAAATGTTTTTTGTATAAAAAAATTTTCTTCAACTCTTTCTATTTTTTAATTTTTAATTTTGATTTTTTTAAAACAATTTTTAATTATATAGGAAAAAAAAAATTTTTTAATGTACTTATTCAATGAAAAAACAATTTTATTAAAAACCCAAAAGATGTAAAATTATTTTGCTATTTTAGATCAAAATATCTTCTAAACTACTAAAGATAAAAAATTTTCTCAAGAGATCTTTTTTTCAAAGAATTTTATAATCTACAAAAAAGGTTATTACAAAAATTCACTCAACTCACATTCTTATCAAGATATTATTAAGTAAAAAAAATCTCAAATAAAGACTACAAAAATTTTTTCAATCAATTGAATAAAAAAAAATGATTTCAAAATGTATTTTCATTAAAAATCTTCAATTTACACAAACAAAAAAAAACCCAACCCGAGAAAAAATTCAGAAACTCACGTGTAAAAAAATTAATTACACGCGAGCACGAAAAAAAACAATGACAAAAAAAAATGTCCAAGAAGCATAAAAATAATGCTTAATCGGTGGAGAAATGTCGAGGTGGACTCAGCCATCCAGCGTCGAACATATATATATTTGCCCTGTCGTATAGTCTCACCCTTAGCTGACGGTGGAGGATTTTTTTAATTTTTAATTGGGGAAGAAGAAGAAAAAAAATTCCATCCTGAGATAATGCGCGTCTCTAACGACATGTTTAATAATAATATAAATAAATAAACCAACCCCAACTCTTCCCTCACCCTTGGCCTTCTCATCACCTATTCCATCATAAATATTTATAAAATAAAAATTAGCGTGAAATTTGCAGTTGGTTAAAGGAGCAAGATGCGACCGGGTCTGAATATTATCATAGCGACGCAGGGGCATATATCAAACGCGCTTGCACCCCTTTTCAGGATGGCCGACAGGGGATTAGCGTCATCGTGCACGCTAGAGAAGTCACGCGAACGTGGATAAAGGTCCAGAGCGCGGCATACACGATGAGAGAAAAGGAAGGAGAGCGAGAATCAACTGTCGCAGTGCAATAAATAGCGGCGTTACCTGTGTTTTATCACGGATCCACGCGCTATCTAGATATCTTGTCCGATATGTATATCGAAGGGTGAAAGAGCACGAATCTAGACATATATCCGCATATATCCAGATATCCTGACGATACTTTCTCATCGGATTGAAGACATCAATGCAGTTTGCTTCACTTTACACTTTTTTTTTTCGTCCCCCCCGATATAAACTTCACTGATAAATTCTGTAGCTGTTCTGATGCTATATGATAAGCTAAAACGTCGGGCACGAAAAAAATGCAGAAAAAATTTTCAGGATTTTTTTTTTTATGCCATTGAAAACACGATATTGATGTAGAGGATTGGAAAATATCCAGTTGAAAAAATAAAATAAATCTTTTGTGGTATAAAAACTTGTATTTTTAATGTAAACGCTCTAAAATAATTCATTTCGGAAAATGCTAATTTAACAATGAAAAAAAATTTTTTTATTGAAATAAAAATCATTTTACCGATTAAATAAAATATTCTACATATAGAAAGAGGGATTTTTCAGGATTTATAGTATATGCTCAGACGACAAAAAAAAATTTTTTCCCAGAAAATACTGACCATATAATGCTTACGGATCATAATAGTGATTGGAAAAGAATAAATTCCTGCAATATCGAGGGGGGGAATGAGGGAGAAATTTTCGAGGCAAACCGGTGCCTATATACAAGCAGTAGTTAGGGCTGCCCGTAATGCAGTAATGAGGGCTTACTGCCATGGAAACCAAAGCCGCTTACAGCCAACCACTCGCTTCACCCCCGAGCAACCCCTCGCCGTATCTCTCTCACTCTTACTATATATTCACGCAGTGTCCTCGTTTGCGAATTTGCGATAAAAAAAAACACAAAAAAAAATAGACAGAAAAACAACATTCACCATGAGTGGCTAGAGATTGCTTTGCTCCCGAGATTTTCCGGGGGCTGATGTGCACAAAAAAATATCAGGGGCAGAGGATATTCTCTCCGACAGGTTTTACTGGTCATCCAGACTTTATAAAGCCCGCGAGTGACCATTTTTTTTTTAACCCCGTGAAAAAATATTTTTTTCTAATTTTTTTTACGTGTCATAAAAAATGTTGATGACAGGGCAAAATTAAAAGTACGAGTTTGTGATGTTGAGGAAAAAAAATTGGAGGGGGGAGGGGGTGGAATTTATTTATATAGATATAAGGAGAGAGGAAAAAGGAAGTCGCACTCCGCAATTTCCTTTTCCAATTTGCCATAAACAAGTCGAACGCCCCCTCGTTAAACGTCGCGTGACTCCTTGAAACTTTTGCTGCATTACCCACTTGCTCTCTTATTTTACTTTTTTTTTTTTTTTCGCGTCCCCACAGCGCTATAGACGTACTTTCTACCCAGGTGTTGATGTATTTGCAATTGAAGGGCATTGAAATTAAATTAAAACCTACCCCAATAAAGGTTAAAATTCCTTAAAACATTACTTTATCCTGAAAAAAATCAATTTTTTTAGGAAATAAAAATATTTCTTGAACAAAATGTCTTTTATATCTTAGTGATTCAACCATAACTTTTCAAAAGAAAAAAATCAATTTTCCAAAAAGAAACTTTTTTCAGGTGAAAATTAAAATAAAAATTTTTACTGTCGATAAAATGCAATTTTAGACTTTTTTTATTTTTTTTTTCCTTAATGGAATTTTTGTTGATTATTTTTCTAATTTTTTTGTCAACTTTGTAAGGAAAATTCATCAAAGAAAATTATTTTTTGAGAAATTGTTAATGACCAGCACTTAATTATGATTTTTTAAAGCTTAGAAAAATTTATTTTTAAATATTTGATTGCAATTTTTCAGATAGAGTATATGTATAGCAATTTTTAAAAAATTTTCGACTCCCCGCATAAGGAGTTCAAGACGCGACCATCAAACCCTCTATACCCCCTTGAGTTGAAGGAGTCAGGACTAAATATTTGACAAGGCCGCGGAGAATTAAAAATCCCTGTCCGACGGAGGTTTCTCCGAGCCAAAAGAGAGTTGTAGCGCGCGCGGCTTCATATTGAGAAGGGAAAAAGGGCGGAATGTATTTGCTGATGGTTTTTGAATTAACAATGAGGTGTATATACATGAATAAGGCGACCTTCGGCCTTTATTCTCCGCCAAGATAGCATTCAAAGTGCCTTTAATGTACATCAGGACTACCGCTGAATGATTTATCGCAAGCACTCTGACTTTTTTTCGTTTTCGTTTTTTTTTTTATAAGCAAACATTCAAATGATATAATAATAACTAACTCACCCCGACCGCTTCTGCCGACGAACCTCAAGTCGTTGAACTTGGCAACCTGATTTTTCATCAAGGCAGTTGAGTTTCTCAATTCGGCGCAACAATTTTCGTCATTTCCAGCTCGAATTGTCACCATCGTTCCATCACCAATGTCCCCCAGTGCTACAACTTTGAAAGCCACTGGAAGGGTTTTATTGGATCGCCAGTGAGTCGGTAACACAGTGCACACCACATGCGGACACCCTGCATATTAATAATTACAAAATTATTACCAAAAAAAAATTATTTTATGCAGAAAAATTTTTTTTTTTTCTAAATTTCAACGTCAAAAAAAGCGACTTATTAATTATTTTAATAAAAAAGTCTAGTTGTATTCAATTATTATTCCGGTAAAAAAAAAATTTTCAAGCGTTAAAAAATGTATTTTAGTAGAAAATTATCTCGGTGTCATGATAATTGATTTGAATAAATCAGTGCACTTTTATAGTCTCTTTTTTTTTATGTATCAAAAAAAGTGACCGATTTTTAAAATTGTATAAGAAAAAAAAAGCATTAATAATTTTAATGATAAGTAATTTTAAAATCATGATAAATATTAATTGAAAAAAATTTATAGACTTGGATTTCTAGGCTGAATCTTTAGCACTAAATTTAAAAGCAAAATTATATAAGTATAAATTTAATATCATGTTAAAAAAAGCAAAAACATTTTTTAAAAAATAATTTTTACGCTTAAACAAACGCTGAAAAATATTTAAAAACAAAAAATCGACTATTTCAACGCTGGTAAAAATACTAACATCATACAAATATACATACATAATTTTTAAAAATCGTCCTACAACGTAAAGCAATCATAAATTAAACAATCAACCCCATGAAATATCGCATAGCGATTTCCTTCACTTTTAATTACCACACAAGACGAACAAAATGTTCGTCTAAAAAGAAAAACACCTCAAAAAAAATCTCATCACCGATTTTATCAATCAAATAAAATCTGCGTGCAACGCTGCTAACCTGTTCGAATGAGTTCGCCAGGATGTTCAGCCAAGAGTCCATCAAGAGTCCTCTCAGCCAATAGATCAGCAGTGAGAGCATAATCCGGAAGCTGACTATTACTAACAGGAGCTTGACTGGCCGGAGTTTCGCCAGGCAGGTGCATCCTCCGCCTCGAGGATGATCCTCGAGTCTTCTTCAGTCTGGGCCCATCAATTTGGCCTGCAGGCGGATTACACGGCTGATGATTCCTCACTCGCGGATCCAAGTAATCCAGTCCAGGGTTTCCATCTTCATCGCGATGGACATCTCTCAACGGATTCGTCATGAGGCTGTGAAACTGTCCGCAACCTTGCACTCAAAAAAAAAACCAAACCAAACCACCAACTGAAATCAAAAATTCAACAAAAAACCAACTAATTTTTTTCTTTCTTCTTCGCAGCACGTTCTATCAGTCCTTCTCCCCACAGCGATCTAGTTCTTTGATCCTTATTTCATTATCTCACGACGACGGGGACTCGACGGAGGCATCCGTTTGCAAATTCTTCGACTCTTCGTGCCAAGTCGCGGAGAAAATTCGTTTTATTGCCTGATTTTTCTTTTTCTTTCTTTCTCTTTGTCCCCCCACGAGTCCTTGCACTGCTCTACACAATCACTAAAAAAAATCACTGTTAAAATAAATCCAATCGCAAGAAAAAAAATTCGTTGCACAGGATAAAAATTGAAAAATAAATTGTTTTTGTTGTTTTTCTGGTGAAATTGAGCAGTTTAAAACACACACATGAGGGTTTCTCTTGATTCTTGAGGTGCAGTCAGGGTGTTTAACTCGCGCGGTCTCGTTTCGGGTCGAGCGGTGGAAGGTGGTGGCGGCTTCTGCGGTAGAACCGCGCGGTGTGGTTGCGGTGTATTTTTGAGGCCGCCGCCCCCAGCTCCTGCTCGCGAGTCGTTTCCTCCAGCGCGCTGCGATAGTGGGGGTGGTTTTTCCACAGCAGTGGGGACAAAAATGTCCCTCTTACTCGCACCCACTCCCCTCCAATATCATCACAAGCCCCGCCGTTTTTCGCACTAGTATCAAACTGCATCAGCCCTTCGTTCCACGATTAACGCAACAATCCATTTCTGCTCCTCTTCCTTCGCCTCATAATCATCAGCCTTTCTTTCTTCTTCGTTGTCGCCTTCCGCCACCAATCAGCCTCGTTACTCCAGCCTGAAACAATAAGAACAAAAATTAAAAACAGGATCTTAAAATGATGAAAAAAAAAATTTTTTTTCTATTAATTTCACCATTTTCTTTTTTTTTTTTTTTTAGGATGTCAATCTTTTCTTTATTTCAATGAGGCGACACGTCTCGCCGGCAACGACTGCAAAACGACACTGCCAGGACGGAAGAAGGGAAAACAAAGGCCAAGGTGCGGGGGGTTGCAACCCCCAAGAGTTTAACGCCGATGTATAGGGGCTGAAGTAAGGTCGGGGACGCGCAGTTGAGGGGAGACAAAGGAGGGTGACACTGCAGGATGAGATAATCATAAAGAAATTTATGAAATTTTTTTTTTCTTTCAATTTTTTTTATCAAGGGCCAATACACTTGGTTTTTTATGTGTGCCACACAACCCCAGCCCCCGCGCCAAGTTGCGCTTGAGTCGCGCAGCACACGCGTACACTTATATATGATGCCGGGTGATAAAAAAAAATAAATAAAATGCACGAGTCGAATGCTCGCACGAGACTATCGATCATGACGTATATCTCTGCGATTGCGAGTGGAGAGAAACCCCCGAATCCATGGTCCCCCCCCCATATCCAACTAATCCTTAAGCCCCTATGGCCAACAATGCGGGGTCACCCTCTCTCTCTCTCTCCAATACCACCCCTCTCTCCAATCTGCATTGATACTACATTTTATCAGAAAAATATATTTTTTTAAAAATTAATCTCCAAAAAAAATTTTTTTAAGCAAAAAAAAATTTTTTTTTAATTTTGTAACCGATACGATGTTTTAGGGGGTGGTAAGTACGTAAATATTGATATTAGAATGATGAAAAAATGTTGCTGAGCAACATTCGATGAAAGGCCCGAAAAGACGGAGAAATAATTGAAATAACTAAAAAAAAAAACAATATAAAATTTTTTTTCGTCATTATAAACAATTGAATACATAATATAATGAACATTTGGAGAAAAAATAGAAATATAAGTAATAAATCAATTTTTTCGCCCCATCAAAAATGGTAAATTTTATTTGAAAAATTTTTAAGAAGAAAAAATAATGCTTTAAACTTTTTTTCAACTTAATAAATATATATTAAATCGGTTAAAAAATAGTAATGAGTTTAGAGGAAAAATTATTTTCAAGTATAAAACTCGAAAACGGCAAGCTCATGACAGAATAAAAAAAAAAATTGTTTTTTATCGCGGGACATTTGTGGAGAGTACACACGCGCGTGGATGTGAAATAACCGGACATATAATGAATGAAATGCATTTGCCGAGTGTGCGATCCGCGTTTGATTACTTTTAATCCCCGAAAAGTGTTTCAAGTGTTCATTTTTGCTGCTGTTATCCTCAAACATATATATATACATATACAATCATTTTATTCCATTGACTTTTTTTCCACCAATTTTTTTTTTTTTTCTATTTATTTTTACTTTATATTTGAAGCAATGACGAGTGTATAAATCGAGCTCCCAAACGAGTGGAGAAAATAATCATCAAAACACTTTTACACTGGAAAATTAATTGGACCAATTATCCACGCCGAACAATTACCTGATGCTGGTGAACCAATTAGACCAATGAATTTGGGGGTTGACGGACAGTTTCGCGAGTCTATCCACGCACTAACACACAATAATAATATACCACACAACTGTCACCACTATCACACCATTTTAAATCAATGATAAACAAATACCCTGCCCCCAAAAAATAAATTTAAACCAAAAAAAAAAAAAAAACAATCACCAACTCCCAACAACCCAATAAACCACTGACACGTCATTTCCCATAACTGGTGGATGAATAAAAAAAAATTTTAAATAATAAAAACCTCTTAAACGTGGAAAAACACTGGTCTAGCCGGTTGGTAGCGCGTACATAAACCGTTGGTGCAATATCTGCGTGAAAAAGGCTCAACATTTGCCCACAGTCGTCGTCTTGGGCCGTGATAAGGGGGTGCCCAGGGGGTGTCAGGAGGGCAAAGAAAGTAGACAAGTATATATAGACCAACTAAGAGGCGAGCTAGAGGGGTTGAAAAGCTGTGTGACACAGGGGCGGCAACTTGGAGGCGGGTCGCAGTTTTTCATGGGGATGCGCATGCGAAAATACACACTTTTATACCCCACCAAACAGAGGACAAACATATACCTGGGCCGTTCTTAAGCCCTTCTTCAGGAATAACCTTTGTCTTAAAAAACAAAAAAAAATTATCCACCCACCCCTGATACTCGGTCACCCCCAATACTACCACATTACATTGTCTCCCCAAATAAAATGGCATTTATATCGACCTAAAGCTCGTGATAACGAGATTGCGACAAGCCACCCCTGGAATAAATCACATTAGAAATATCCCAGGGGCTTCTGCAGGTATACTAAACAACTAGAGCAATCCTTAAAAAAGACCAAAACACAAAATAAAACCAACTAATCGAATCAGATTCAACACAGCTCAAAAAATATATATATATATCAAGCAAAAAAATAATAAAAAAAAATTCCACGAGTGTTATCACATATTGGGGGGATGAAAAATACGAAAGCAAATTACCTAGAAGTTCTATATTCACCTATATACAACCCGTCGCAACGGGGTGTAAAGAAAGAAGTGTGACAGTGGTGTGGAGGTGTCGATATGACATGTAAGGGTGAGCCTAACGTAGAAGCAACCCCTGGGGTTTATTACAAGGGTAGAATCAAATACACCGGGTGTCAAAAAATGAAACTTACCCCCAAGCCACCCCCTGAGCATCCCCGACAAGTGGGAAAATTCACGAGAAAAAAAATATATATAAAGAAAATTCAATTCTTTGCGACTGGATGAGTCATACGAATGAATCTCATGAGGAAATAAATATTTTTTTGGGGTTGTTACGAGGGGTAACATGTAGGGGAATGATATTAAATGTGTGCTGATGATGCCTGACGGCTGTACAAAATAGTTAGAGACACGTATTATATATATATATATATGAAATCTTGGTTGTGTTCTTGGCATGAGAAAACGGGCTTTGCTATTTAGGTATAGTTTAAAAGGGGGTGAGAGAAGCCACCCCACGCGTTCGCACCCCATTTACCGGCTTCGCCCTCTCGTTTGTTGCGTAATCTTTAAGATCGCAAGGGTTGAAAGCTGCCGAGAGGGTTTTTAGCCACTGGCAAAAGAGTTGTCCAATGTATGTTGAAGGATTACACAGATTTTTTCGATTTTTCTCGCGATTAAATCTATTTTTTTACATTCTCTAGGGTGCAAAAAATTTTTTCTCACATACAGAATTGTGATAAAAAATGTTTTAGAGAATTTTCAAGTGGGTTATTGTGATTTAATTAAATTTAAAGGTGGACAATTATTGCTCCGGTTGGTGGCTGACATAACGCCTAAGAAGGCCAGCTTTTCAGGGGAGAATAAACGAGTAGTGATTAAATATTATGACCGTTGCAGTGTTGCTCGACGGCGAAAGACGTTACTTAGCATAATTAAAGATTCCCAGGGCGCCGAAAATCCTGTGGGCTGAAAAACGAACCGGATGAGATATTCAATCTCTAAGTATATATGTGCTCGCGACTACTGGTAATAGATTCACCGAAAAACAATGTGAATTAATACTTTTTTTATTTATCTCAAGGATTAAATCAATATAAAAATTTTGTATCATGATATAAACCGGAAAAAAAAAATTTTTTACATTGATTTTTATATTGCAAAAAGTACATAAATAAATTTTTTCCCAGTTAAAAATCAAAGTAAAAATATATTTTTCATAATTTCCAATAATTTATTTAATTATAATTAACGTTAAAATGCAATTTTTTAAGTGAATCCCGAGTATTTTCTGAATATTTTATCTTGATAAAAAAGTTTTAAGGAATTTCCAAGCGTGAAATAAATTTTTTACCGGGGTATTTTATCGACCTACAGGTTATCGTAGGTAGAATAGGATGACAGGAGGCCTGATTGAAACGTAAAAAAAGCTTAGAACCCGACTGATAGCGTATTAGACATATATAGGTGAGACTAAGAGACCGAGAGCGACCATTGCCGGGTGATTTCCATTCGGTTCTCGCAAAGTGAGATCATTTCCCAAGAGACAGAGGGAACTCAACGTACCAGCTGGCCAATGGCTAGAGGTTACGCAGTTGAATCAAGCCCCTGGTGGGCCTCTGTGCCGCCGATGCTGCTTCGGTCGATCCTTTCAATGAGAAAAAAAAAAAAAAGATATCCAGCACACGAGCCTCATCCTGATGATAAAGCCTATCAAGTTTGCCACCGTTTTTTCCGCACTGGCAATAATTATTTTTCGCCACGGAAAACCCGTGGAAGTACCCTACAACACATGCCGACGATTTTATATATATCGAGCATTTCATAGTCCCTTGGGACGTGTAGGATCTACCACCGACAACCGCCCGACTGATTTTGTGAGACTACTGCGACTTTCCCCTCGAGGCCAGTTTTAAAATTCTGTCCCCATGTGAAGACACAGTTACATGTCACTCATGCCAATGGATTGAAAGTTGATTATGTACCAAGGGCACAAAGGATCCTATTCTTTTCACTGACCAAAATATCTAAGTTTTTCTTTGTTTATAAAAATTTTTAGTCTCGAATTAATCAAGAATAATGCGTTGACTATTTTTAAACCTTAAAAAAAAAAACCTTAAAATTCGAAATCTGAATTTATTATCGAGGAAAAAAATTGACAAACATTTTTTAATCATTGCAGAATAATTTGAAAACCTTTATCGAATTTTTTAAGACATTCACGGTATAGCTCGATTCAATTTATAAGGGAAATATGTAATAATATTATTGTTTACATAAAAATGTAACAATATATGTAAATATAATATTTTAATGTATTTAGAATATGTTTCAGAACGTTTGATTGAAAAAAAAAAAAAAAAATTGTTCAATTTTTGAGGGAGGTTAAATTTTGATTAATTTGTAATAATATGTTAATATGATATAATAACGGTCTAGAATTAGTTTTTAAGACGTTTAGGTGAGATAGAAAAAAAAATTTTTTTGAAAAATTTTCCGAAGATGAACCCCTTGGAAATCTCGAGATTTTCGTGATTTTTTTTGTTTTCTGACAATAACTCGATAAATAAGCAAGATATTGAAAAATATCACTGAACATAAACGATTGGGGCTAAAATTTCCTACAAAAAATACTAGATGAATTTTTTTCTACCTCCCTTTGTTTTTGAGATATTCTAAATTTTTGAAAATTCTTATTTTTCAAAAAATCTTGAAAACGAGGAAAAATATCTCAAAAATGTACTCTACATTTTTTATAAGAAATAAAATTTCCAATCATATAACTTCTATAAAATTTTTCGCTATTACGCTTAGATACCGAGTTATCAGGAAAAAACAAAAAAATTATGATTTTCGAGGAATATACACCCTTTCAAAATTTCTAAAAAAAAAAAAATTTTTTTTTTTGCGTTCAAACGTTACAAAAATCTTTGTTAACACTGGTTCAACTCAAAATTTAAAATATAATATTTTTTTTAGCTAGAAAAATAAAAATGTCATGTTTATAAAAAAATTGTTTTCAATTTTATATGAAAATTAATTTCGCAATCCGTGAAATTGATCGCAGAATTGTATTTCCCATATCGCCCCTTAAATATCATTCAGTGAAAAGTAATGAAAAAAAAAAGAGAAAATATTTTCATCTTTGAAGGAATAAAGTCGTCGAGAGGATTCAATTAAATCCGTGTTCGATCTGAGCGTGAAGTAAATCGCTCTCCAGACGCGCCAAGAGCGGAAGGAACGACTGGGTTGGGTGTCGGTTAGGTCGGAGGTTAGCCCAGAGGTCGTGGCAGCTCTAATAAGCTATCCGGAGAGGCCTCGTTCCACCTTACGACCCCTCTATACATTGCTCTACAGTCGCGCAGGACCAGCAATTTGATAAACCGTCACGGCCTTACTAGCTCACGCACAATCTAAACCACCCTATGTGCTGTACGCAAGCTCGATCTCTGCAATACGTATATACGAGTCCATAGAGGGGGCTAAAACACGTTTCCCCATCATAAACATGTAATAGCAACGTGTTATGTATATTATATTGCCACCGTCCTCTCAACTGTATTACAACGTGTCACTGATTTGAATGCAAAAAAAAAGAGCAAAGACCCTGCGCGGTCGTTTACATGCAAATTCTTGCACCCATAACTTGCGCCAACGTAAAATCATGGGGATGAAAAAAAAAAACAACATCGTGGCATTAGTAGTTAGTTCCGCGCTGGGGATCAAGTCTGATGATGAAACCAATTCGGATGCTGGGGCGATATCTCTTGTATTGATGATGGTCATACATTTCAACATAATTTGGAAAAATCTTTGTATATACAGGCCCTAAAAGCACCAAATAAAAAAGAAAATACCAAAATTTTTCAACAATTGCGACATGAGAACGGCTGCAATAGTTCAAATCAACCTAAAATTTCTATTTCTTTCCAACACTATACTAAATAATAAAATATATTTTAATCCCCCCAATGGGTTGATAACACCTCTATATCTATCAAAGAAAATGGATAATCAGTGTGGGGCATGATAATACATGACGCGAGGTAGAAAAGCGTGGAAAATCTGTCGACACTCACACGTTGGCTTAATCGTATCGATCGTCACCTCTTAATCCATTAATGAACTCACCATCAGGTTGGTTTTATCCCGAGTTACTGCAACTCATCACCCCCCTGCTCAAAGATAAAATCCTTGTCATAAAGTTTCACACCCAGAGAAAGGGTCGTCGATAGATATAACCTCATCCTCGTCGAGTTGTGATGTAAACTAGAGTTTAAAAAAAAAAAAGAAACAAAGGGATATGCAAATTGACTAAAATCCCTTTAGCGTTGTGCCAAACGATAGGTCTGTGATGCGCGACAACAGCGGCCCCCTTCTTTACAAACGACAAAATTCCTCAAATATTTATCTGCGCGCCTCCTTGACGCCCTTTCTTCAACCACCATCGTCATGTCAGCAGCCGCGCGCGCGTCCCCATAACACTCGGTTGCTTTTGTCGCCAGTCAGCGTGTTCTGACGTCTATCGACGTATGACAAATACACCCCAAGTCATCCTGTCATCCGGCTGGAGTGTCTGGGTGCGACAAAAGCCACCGCGACGCGTCTACACAAAATAAGACACCAGCATCAGCAGAGTGTGTCAGAGTCAAACACGTCTTTTTCAACGGGGAAAATAAAAATAAAATAAATAAAAAATCAGTTGGTGTGTGTTTTTTGAGCGAGAGAGAAAAATGAGAGCAAGAGGCTGCCAGGCGCCTTGCACGCAGGGGTTAGTTTGCAATTAATTTATTTTTCCCCAAGACGGCGTTAATTGTTAAACTTGGATGGGCGGTCGTTGGCAGTAGTAGTAGCAGCAGCAGCAGCAGCAGAGAAGCCAGACTCTGTGAAGAAAGGCGTGTGCATGCACACGTATACACGCGTTGAGATGGTCGGTGTGAAAAAGGCAAGGGTGCAGAATATATACAAGTCAGCCCCAAGACTGTATACGCGCCAAGTTGAGTAGGAGAGGAAGATAGAGGAAAAAGAGGAGGCATCAGACGATGGGAAGCCAGGGAAAGCATGTTTTCACCCTTGAGGATTGGGTTACCAGGATAATTAGAATGATGATTAGCCAAGATGGGGATGATACGGCTCGTTGACCACCGCCTATCTTATTTTTCAACTTGATATTATATTAAGCCATCAAACGTCAAAAAACAGATTGCTTTTAACTAGCTGCATTATTTAGGGAGAAAAACAAAATGAATAAATTTTTCTTTTCTTCTTACCAGAGGACTCAAGAAATATGATAAAAGCTCACCAATTATCAAGAATGAAATAATCAAATTTTGAAGGGTATAGTTGGGCAATTTCATGTTTCACGCTTTGTTTAACCGATGGAAAATTTTTTCAAAGTTACTTTACAGTGTAATAAGCCCTTAAAAAAATTTACAACCCCATAACATAATTTTTTAAGTCATCAACCACCCCCTGACAATTAATTCCAACAGTATAGGCTTAGCTAGACTATTTTTTAAAAAAATCATAGTTCTTAAAAAATAAAATTTTCGATAAAAAAAATGATTATAAAAAATCTACTAAAACGACACACCCCAATATCCTTCAGAGTATCCAGATTGTGCACGACAGTTAAACCATTCAATTTCATCCATATACATCTATATATATATCGATTCTCATGGGGAGAATGTTATAAAATAAAAAGTATGATAATAGTACCCTTGGGTGACGCATTTTTATACCAGACCATTAGGACTGGTCGCGCAATTCCTGTGGGGACACTTGACCGAAAACAATATATAGATATCCTTATCATAAAAAAGACTTATGCCAGCAAAGAACACGATTATCTGTCCTGGCATTTTAATACATGTCGCGCACATGATTTTAGTTTTACGATCGTGCAGAGGCCAATAGCCCAAGACACATATGTATATAATGTGCTTGGACAATAATTTTTTTTTTTTGCTTCATAACACACAAAAGTCTCATTTTTTCGTCTCTGTATGTATATAGAGGCATTGTAGAAGTGTGTTAATATTTAACCAGTCCTTCAACATCACCCCTCGCGTCTCTAGGCTCACCTCTCAGCCAACCTGGTACTCCAGATGCGGTGAATTATTTAATAGGCCTCCGAGGACATCACTGCGACATATATATAGACGAATGCAAAAGTTGCTCTACAATTTTTTTCCCCCCGAAAAAAAAAAACCCTCCTAATAAATTTTCACTCATTGTAACGACAATAAAAAAAAATATTCCATGATTGACAAGGTGTATATACACAAAATTCACACGATAACAAAAAAAAAAAAAACGAAACAAGAGTCAACAAAAAGCCTCACGCGATGTTTTTAGTGTTTATCTACGCGCAAGTGCCTTAAATCTAAGTAAAAGCATCAAATAAATTGGAATTTTACCTTTAAACAAATCAATTATACTCTTAAAATCAATTTGTTACTGAGAAAAAAATTTTTAACGATTAAATACTTTGAATAAATTGATGTAAAAAAATTTGTCGGATATTTTTGAGCGTTTAAAAACGCGCCAAGGCACATCGATAGTCCTGCCATCATTGAAATAACCTGAAAAACCTCTTTTAAAAACCCCTTGACACTCGGCTGCATACAAAAATCCCTCATTTACCGACGGCAAAGGCTCACAAACCCTCTTATTTGCCTCGATTCGGTAAAACAGAGCGGTGAAAAAAACACACTTAGGAGAGGGTTGAGAGGGTATTTTTTATTATTCGTAGGCGGCCACGTGCCTTCACACACGAGTTCGTATACGGACAGGTTGAAATTTGCTGAAAAAACGCGATCAGAATACACGATAGAATGAAGCGATGGGTCTTTGTCCGATGTTGGAAAGTCTGGGCGCAGATAGAGGTCATTCAGAATGTTTTATTCAATCGAGCGTGTGTTTAGCCTTGGTTTTAGGCTGTCACAATGCTAGTTGTTCAAATAAATAAATAAAATACTTACTCGGTGATGTGGAAGACTGATCGCTGGTGCTCCCGGCGGAAGAGGAAGAGTTGTAAACATACTCTGTTTTAATAGTTGGAGGAGCAGATGCCAAAGAGCCTACTGGAAACGCAGCAGGTGTAGAGCGCAGGTGAGTTTGTAGTTTTTAATTCCATTCGCCCCATCCGTTGACGATGCTATACTCACTATTATTCCAGCGTTTTCACACTGCAAGCAAAAACCATAAATTATTTTAGTAAGCGTATGCATGGTTAACAGCTCAGACAAAGAATTGAATTTTTTTCTCATGGATTTAATGATGACGATAACGCGATTTTCAATTCGATACCACATGCCCACCGGCGGAGTCGCGCACAGAGCACATCATCAGGGCTCTCTGTGAATACAGCAGAATGACATCTAAGAATAATTTCGCTGAATGAATACCAAGAGACTCTTCCTTTATTGTAAATATTATATCGCTTCATGGCTGTATTTATCATGCAAACTGCGTTTCCTATATACAAAGACCTCCAGAGGTTCTGAAGATGACAAAACTTTTTTTTTTAGGCATTTCAACTTGTATTTATTATATTTTTTGAGTCTTTGAACAAAAAAATTTGGGTGGCAAAAATTTTTAAGAAATTTTTCTTCATTTGGATAAATTAATTTTAATCATTTTCAAATGCAACTCTTTTTATGTGATTAATTTTCTAATATTATTGAAAATTATTAATTTACTGAAATCATCATTTTGACTGATTGTTTAAAATAATCATTTGGAAAATACATTAGTAATGCCGTGTAAAAACAAATAATTAAAGAAAATTCTTAAAAATTGTTCAATAGATTTTTAGAAAAATCGCAAGATCACAGCTATAGGTATGGCTATATTTGATTTAAATAAATAAAAGTCACTTTGACCGACGACACCGGCGACGACGTAACAATGAACTAGAATTCCTTGGTCTGTATATACATCAGCAAGAGTCCGTTATATATATTTAGAATGAAAAAGAGAGAAAGACAGTGCGGAACATCAGTAAAAGGGGACAAAAGGGAGGATGTGGATTGTGAACGCAGCTGGACGGTTGCGTATGCGCGTCCTTGCCGCGGAAAGGACCTCGTGAGCAGGTCACATCACACATGAAAAAAATTTCAAGCCACAAAGTCTCTCGCTCATGTAAAATTTATATTACATATACCAAACAGCGCACGTGGTTGTACTCTGTTAGAGCCAACGGCAAAAATTTTCACGCGGTGCAAATATATTTTATTCCAATTAATTTATAGGTATATATACAGTATATACATAATAAAAGAGTGTTGATATGGATTAATTCAGGGCTGCAGGCGACGGAAGAAACTGGAGAGAATTTCACGGGCCAAAATGCCGCACTCTCTCCCATTCTCCAGGCCTCTCTCAAACTGGTTTTAGCCAAGCCAATTAATTCAACAGAGACAGAGCTCTCCTCGGTATCGCAGTTTTGTGGCCTAAGCCCATTTGTATTTCATTAAGCAAGCAATATATATATATCGATATAGCCCGCAATAATCACCTATCAAATATAAACCATAAATTTCCCCCACTAAATCCTAATGTCATATTTGTATATATGTAATACCCTTGCATTAATATTTTGCCTCCGCCCCATAAAAATATTTTTAAATAAATAAAAAAACGCGAAAAATATTGTCAACATATTTTTGACTCGAAAAAAAATTTTTTTTCCGACTTTTTTTCTTAAATAAATATATTTATAAAATATTTAAAAGTGATTTTCAATCATAGCTATTAAAAAAAATTGGAATTTTTATATTTTCGTGATTAGCATAGTAAAAATTTTGGAAATTTAAATTGTACATCGCTTTTTTCACAATAATAATAGACTAAAGATTTAAAAAACAATGAATAAATAAATTCCCAGTCTTTTCGAAAGTATAACTGCCATCTGGCAAACCCCAAAACTGCCCCCCCCCCTCCTTGTTACGAGCCATATACTTATAACTGTAAAAATAAATAAATCTGAATGATTGTTATATTTTCTAAAAGGCTTGTTATAGTGACCAATTAAACTATGTTTTATAATTTTCCGATGGAAAAAAAATTTTCATATCGAGGGTTGTACGTTTATCCCCGCTTCCTGCCCCAAAAATCTTAAAATCTTGTAGATAATCAGAAAAATATAAGAAAAATAAACAAAATTTGAATTGAAAAATTAAAGTCTTTCAATTTTCCGAGAAATATATAAGTCTTAAAAATTTCTATGTTGATTAGTCATAAAAAACCACCCTAATAGCGTAATTAATTACAATAAGACACGATAATTCCTAAATAAACATCAAGATTTTTACGTTTTCTCCCTTGAAGACGTACAAAAATGGAGATCAATAAACTTCTTACATATAGGAGTTGCAGAGACGCAACGCATGTATATGCCACCCCCTCAAGTAACACGATATACATGGCTTCGACACGCGTGCAAATGATCCGCATAAAGTGACTAATTGAATCTACTCATCCACATAAGGCGACAAAGTCGTCTCTTCGCACGAATAAATTTTCAATATAAATTTTTCAGCCGGTCTGTATAGGTAATATGTAATAATAATAAAAGAAATCTCGTTATTTTCCGTTAAAATGCTGATTTTTCACCCAAATCGCCATATGCCGCTGTGTATAGAATATTCCACGAGGGTCCTTTATGAGCACCCCTGGCACACACAAGAGGGGCGCGTGCCAAGAGCATCTGCCGCAGTTGGGCCCCCTTTTGCTGTATCCAACTAACACCGACTCGATATCGCATCCTCCATTTTTGAATCCGATTACAAAAACACTTCCGCAGGAAGCCAACCAGATCTCTCTATACACTGCTCCATCGTGTATGTAGCATTTTCTTACCTATAAACCGCGTCTAAATTTTTTTTAAAACTATATACTTCCACTAAAACGCGCCCTTAACCTGCTCACCGCGAGCAATTAGACAAATCAACACTCCCTGTCTCAAACGATGACGAAAAGAAAAAAAAAATTGCGTTATGAATTTCATTGATCACCAAGTTCTTTTCAGACATTTTTAGCCGTACAGAAAATTAATTGAGGTGATAAATTGACAAATTGATGACTTTTTTATTTTAAAATATTTTAATTACCAATTTATGACCACTATATATTATATCTCAGAAATTATTTTTTTTTTTTAACCGCAATAGAATTCAAAAATAAGATATCCAATTATTAATTCATGATATTTTAATGATGAAAATTTTTTATTTAAACGGTTTTATTTTAAAAAAAGTATAAATAAAACCGGTGAGTCTTTTTACAATTATGAGAAAATTAGACAAAAAAAAATGTATATTAATAAAACCGTTTGAAATTAATGAAAAATTTTTTATATTTTTTTCTTCAATACTTTTGACCAGATGAAAAAAATTAATCTCCAAGATATAAATCTATATATACTGCATACACCGCTGTAAATTAAGAAAAATCAACAAAACCCGAGAATTTTTTCTATCTATAAAAAAATCTCATCCTATATATACTAGCATTTTGGGAAATTGCATGAAAATTTCCCACGAGAAATTTAATGGGTCTCGCGCGACCCATTATAAATTTTCAACCGAGAAAAAAAGAATATAAGAAAGAAAAGGTCCCAAAAACCCGCGAGGAATTCTCATACCTGAATATACATATATCGAGAGCCAGATTACAATTTCTACCCTCAGAGATTTTTTATCATTCTCTTGTTAACGGTCCCCCACACCCGTCAAAATACAATATATATCCCATCGCGTTATCATATGCAACTGGAGGTTATTTAGCCAAAAAAAAGCTACCATACCAAAAAAAAACGTGCTCTCTCGGTAGCATGAGCCCGATGGCGGTTTGGCGCATCGCACACGGAACGCCCAGAGAGGAGCACACCAAATGCGCACGTTGTAATACGCGTATACGTAGATCGAGGCAAAGAAAAAGGGGGCCGACGCGGCGGCAGCGCGCGAGCCGACGCGAGTGTGTGGAACCGAGTGGTCTGAGCAGGTAAAGCAGCTGCGAGTATATCCGCAGGGGCTGCGATATTGTACAGAAAGGCCGGGACAGAGAGAAACGCAGGGAATCCCGATCAGAGAGCGAGAGATGGAAAACACGCTCCAAGCAACGACTCAACAGGGGCAGACGGCGCTGTTTAAATTAGTCGTGGAGCAACTGTCGTGCGAGCAACATGTGAGCTCAGTGTTAAGATCTGGAATATCATTCTATCAAAAATTGTATTAATAAATCAACAATACCCATGAAATAACTTTAAAAATCACCAGCAATTGATCGCTGGTATACGTGAAATCATTTTTTTAAATCAAAAAATCCCCCAAAAAAATTAAAAATGAAAATTTTCATAATTTTCTCCATGTTCTTCATGGTCCATGCAGATCTTTTGGACCTCTATGTCCAGCACATGGACGAAACAATTGGCTCATATTTTCCAAAAAGCCATGCGCGAGATGTGTCATTTAAATTACGTTCGAAAAAAAGTGTTCAAGACACCTTAGACTTTGGTCCAATCGTTAGAAAACAACGAATTGATGTTGACGACAATTGGTGGAATTTAAAAAAACGAACAATAATTCCAATTGTAAAACCCGATGGATTGTCATTTCCTAACGCAATTGAGGGCGATAATGACGCGCGAGATTATGAATTCCTCGAGGACAATAGACCGACCGAGGAGGAGGAGGAGGAGGATGATTTCAATGAAAAAAAACCTATTGAAGATGAGGCCTCAGCAGAAGTTCTTGAAGACATTGACAGACCCATGACAATCAACAACGTCAAGAAGCATCCTAAACAATTATTCAACAGCTATGACCCCATTTGGCAGGACAAAAATTCGAGTGATTCACCGGGAAGTAAAACTGTGCGTTTGCGCAGAGGTGTCAAAGAAGTTAACTTTACTCGCAAGGAAGTTATGGACGATGATGGTGATATTATTCTCGAGTGGGATCCATCAGACGATGAAATTGTGACATTTCAAGTGATTGCCAAGACCCGAGGATACATTGGCATTGCTTTTACTGACCGCGATCATGCAAAGAGCGCGGACATCCTCGTAATTTGGGTTGATGATCGCACTGGAGTGCCTAACCTCTTGGTAAGTCAACATTTTAACTATTCAAACAATAAAATTAACATACACTTTTTACGCCTAATAAATTTTATTTTTCTTAATAAACTGAAAATATAGGAATAAACAAATTTTCATTTCAAATTCGATAAAGCATCTCGTGTGCTACATGTGTATGTGTGATGAAAGAGAATTGTTGGCGTGAATGCTCTGCAAAGCAAAGGATCTTATACAGAGAACCTGTCCCGGGCAAAGGAAAAAAAAAGCGTGAACGACCAAAAGAAATATCCACGCAGAGAAGAGAGAACTCACGAGAGAGCGAGAGGTAGCTCACACACGAAAAGCCGAGGAATTAAAGGAAGATTAAGAAGAGAAGGATGCCCATCGTTGTCGAATGCCCGCGTGGAATAAGAGTTTTAGGCTGTGTATATATCGTGACTACAAAGAGTGATGATCAAGCTAGAGAGAGAGAGAGAGACAACGAGACCCCAGCAAAACAAAAGGCTTGCAGGAGAAAAGAATAAAAAAAACGCTCAACATACAGTCGAAATCGTTCAACCAACCGGTTGCGCGCAAACTGTGGGCCCTGATGGCAAGATCGGATAATCGATTGTATTAATGAGGTTGGTTAATTGGCAAGTGAAGATGAAGTCATTTTACACACAATTCACATCATTCTATCGATTTACTTATTAATTAAAAAAAAAAATCATCGGCTCAAACGCGCGCACAAGCAGGATAGACCTTTTTTTGATTTTATTTGAGCCTCAGCGAAAGTGTGTAGTAGAGAGAAAGAAAAAAGAAAAAATTAAAGAAATAACCGGGTGGAAGGTCAAACCGCAAAAGTGGAACCTGTCTTGTGTTCTCCACAGAGAGAGACTTCCAGGAATTCCCTCTAATCTTAATTAAATTTATTTCCATTCCGCCTGATGGGACTGTCTATCTAGATATACTTCATCAAGAAGAGACTAAGTCTACAAGCCCGGTGAGCGCAATAAAATTAAATGAACCCCAGTATAAAACTCAATCTTCCTCGTCGTTTTTTTCCAACAGATAAAATAATAATTATATCTCAAGCGTCAATCTATTTCCCCCACGTGCAGAATTGATGAATAAATTTTTTTACAGTTCCACCGGGATGATGTAAAAATCATCAACAGTCATACGAATGGGCAGTCAAGGCCTCCAGACACATCGATTTGGTCCCCTGCTGAGGAAGGCCCCCGAACTTATATATTCTTCAGTCGCAACGGAGCGAGTATAACACACGTATAAGCCGCAGAGAGAGAAACGAAAATAAAAACACGAAAAAAAAAAAAGAAAACCACTGGGCAGTGCATGGGAAACGACTTGGCACCCTGATGGCCCTCTCTGGTCCCCGTTCGCGCCCTATTCCCACCACTTTGACAGCACAATAGTGTGATACAAAGCTTGAGCCAGCTGTTGGGCACATGCGCGACTTGAGAAGGACTCCAAAAGGATTTTTCCCAGCACTTTCGAGACACTGTGGGTCCTTATATATATATTTCTATTCCCAAATTTACTCTGGTAAAGGTTCATCAAGTGGCCACCATGTGATAGCAATAAAAAAAACTGAAAGTTTGAGGAAAAAGGCCGTAAAATCCGTCATATGTCAAAAAAACCTGAGAAATTGAAGGTCTAACATCTCTAATAGCACGTAAGAATCTGCTCAAAGGTATTTTAAATTCGACAGTTTCCTGTAAAAATCATCAATCATGACTTGTAATTGCATGACAGCATCAATGGACTGCATATGTATGATTGGCCAATGGTAGAATCAAAAAAAAACCCGAAGAGTTGAAGAGCGGGTGGTTATACTCTCTCATTAGCATACCTGAAGCGCGCGACGTTCTGGCAGAATCCAAGCGTATGATTTACGATTAGCCGAGAGAGATATCACGCGCGTATAAACCGCGGTCGATTTCAGATCGATCAAAAGAGACATGATGTCAAGTCTGTCGCAAAAATCTCCAATACAAATAAAACCCCACAAAATGACGTTTTTTTTTTTTTTTCCACATGAGGAAAAAGATATATAAGACTGATCACCTTGGAGGAATTTTCGCGATCAAGCTGTTGTTCACAGATATATATTTAACGAGCAAAAAATACATATCACGACGACGATGCAATCCAGATGACAGAGAGGGCGTATCACGGGATAAGAATAACAATTTATACCTGATGCGAAAGAACGAAGCAGAAAGAGAACGATAAATAATTATGCAAAGTTCTCTGTTTTCGCGAATGATGAATGAAATTGTTTGAAGATGTTGATAGTGATTAATGCAACGGATGTGACGTTACGGACCGTTGGATTTGCTTCCTGCAAAAGCATTTTACGCCCGAGCTCCTCGAGTATTCCAGTCAAGTGTGCGTGTGTGCAAAGAAACGCGTTGAGAATGCGAATTGCGCGTATTAGATTTAAAAAATTCACGAAATCTCGAATGAATTATAATCTTAAAAAATATATTTTAACATTGATGCTTAGGAAAAAAATATAATAAGCACCTTTTGATAATGACAACTGGCATTAGAGTATAACGAGACTGTCTCCCTTGTGTTTTAAACGCGAGATAGGGATCCCCGGGTGTGCTCTGGCTCGAGCCACGACTGCGGAACCGCCCTGTAGGCCATTGAGCATGACGGTTGGCAATTATTTGGATTCATTACGAGCAGGAAAAAGACTTCCCTTTAGAGCTCTGCACCTTATTCGGCCCCTTCTCAGCAGAGCAAAGGCTTCTCTGATCATCATGGTCGATGCCCGACTGTATTTCTTAGGGTTGAACAACGTCGGTTATAACTCTTTGTGTCTCGAAATACATCTAAAGCACACGCATCCCCATATCAACCTTTTCCCAACCGAAAAAAAAATACCTCCGCATCGTTTTTCCCACGCTGTATATCTAGGCTACGGTTTTTTTATATTATACTTCAAATTTATCCACAGGACGCTCATGGAGATCTGGAGCCCAATGCACCGTCCATCAACGATATATCACAGGACGTGAAGGTTGTGGGAGGCTTCCAAAATGCCAGCCACACGTCGGTCACATTCTCACGACGCTGGCAGACCTGTGATTCAAATGATCATCACCTAACCGTGAGTTTAAAACCTATTCAACTATCCTAATCTATGTCACGTATGTCTAAAACCAAAAGAACGTATCGCCAAAAAAATCAGACCTTTATACTCGACAATATCTTGATAAGGGTGCGAGTTAGAAAAATTTTGTTAAGGACCTTTTTTGTAGTTGATAAAATTCTCTAAAAAAAAGATCTCTTGAGAAAAACCTTCATCTTCAATAATTTTGAAGATATTATCATTTAAAACAGCATGAAAATTTTTCCTTTCTATACTTTTGATAATTTTATAGAAAAAAAAGTATCTAAAAGTACTCTAAAATCCTTTGATATCAACCGCTAAGAATCGTTAAAAAAAACTTTGTTTTTTTTTCGCATATAACAGCCAAAAATTCTGCCATACTAGATCCCGCGTTGGGATTCTCAGAATACCTGTTGGTATTTAAGAGCTTAGCATGTGCCGCCTTGAATCGCGAGCGCTAGCGAGCCCATTAAAATATTTCTAATCGTCGAATCGTCTCTTCTGATGCTTAAAAAAAATTTTTTTTTAACAACTGTTTTGTATTTTTTCTTTTCGACAGGAGGACAATGTGAGAATACTCTGGTCGATGCATAAAGCAGATCCTGAATCAAATACACCTGTTTGGCATGGAGAAAAGCGAGGAGGTAGATCATTAAGACTGAAGGACCCTGCGGCCAGAAAACCCCCGCTTGCATCTACACACACGAGGCCATGGGACATCAAACTTAATCAATTTGCGGTGGATGATAAGCAAGATACAATTTACTGGTGTAAAATATTCAAAGCACCGGCACTAACCAAGAAACATCACTTGATAGGGGTAAAATAATTCATTTCAAATCCTAAATCTCCTCCTAAAAGCCTCAATTAACCTCAGATTTTACTAATAAAACCCTAGTATGAACCGTTGGTGGAGAAGGAAAACGCAGATTTGGTGCATCACATGATCCTGTACGAGTGTGCCTCGACAGCACCGATCCTCGGACAGCACGCTAGAATAAGTGGAGCACACTGTTACAGCCCAACAATGCCCAAAGTATGGGATTCCTGTATTCAACCAGTCGTAGCATGGGCTCGAGGCAGCAGAGGTAAGTTTTACCGCGATAAAATCGAAAAAAACCTCACTCTAACGCGATTTTCATCAATTTTTCCAGGCGAATGGCTGCCAGAACATGTCGGAATCCCCGTGGCCGAGCATCAGGAAGGATCTTACTACATGCTCGAGGTACACTACAATAATCCCGGGTTGAAAAACGCCAATGACAGTAGCGGAGTGCGTCTGTACTTGACGCCAGAATTACGGGCGCAGGAAGCCGGTGTTTTTATCACTGGAGTTGCCGTGAGTCCTCTACACTTTATTCCACCGCAGCAAAAGGAGTATGCAATTGCCGGATACTGCAGTGATCGATGCACCGACTCGGTAAGTCGAATTATTCATGCATTTACCGTGAAAAAAATTAATTAACTCGGTTTATTTTCAACAGTTATTCCCCGAGGAAGGAGTTAATGTCGTGTCAGTGATGCTACACTCACATCTAGCCGGACGACGCATGAGTTTGAAGCACATTCGAGGCAGCGAAGAGCTTCCCAACATTGTTCGTGAGAATCATTACGATTTTGACTATCAGCAGTCGCACACACTCGCCGAGGAGGTGACCATTCTGCCTGGCGATGAGCTTGTCACCGAGTGTGTTTATGCCACGCAAGATCGGTACAAACCAACATTGGGCGGATACTCAGCCACTCAGGAAATGTGTCTGGCATTTGTTATCTACTATCCCAGAACCCAATTGGCCGGTTGTTACAGCATGACGCCGGCCAAGGACTTGTTCAAGACGCTGGGCGTCTCAAACTTCAAAGGAATCAGTCTGGACAATGCAGACAAGCTCTTCACAACCACCGGGTATATGATAGCAATGTTTTTTATAAACTAAAAAATCAAGATTTAATAAGTTGATGTGAGAAATTCAATATAAAAATTTTTTTTTTCGACAGAATTGATGCAGTTACTCTGCCTACGACGGTTCAACAACAACTTCCTGTGTATCCTGCGACAAGAGCCAGTGAGGATGTTGACGATGAAGTGATAAAAGAGGCAGAATCGGTTATTAAGGCGATAAATAAAATTCCCGAGGAAGAAAATGAAGACAGTCTATTTGCACGACTTGTCATTGAGGATCCAGAGGAATTTCGGGGAAGAACTGTGGCTGAACATATGTTGGCATTGCCGTGGAGTGAATCATTGCTTACAAAATCAATTGAGAATAGTCTTTACTATGGTCGACATATGGCATTTTGTAGGAAAAGTAATGATAAATTAGCTTTTCCTCCAGAAATTCAATTATATCCAAATTTTACAAAATTACCCGAAAAAAATGCGACATTGTGTCATGAAAAACCATCATCATCATCAACAATTTTAATATCTAATTTATTGATTTTACTTTCAATTGCTATTTTAAGCATTTGCTGTATTTGCTGATAGACAGTAAGATTTTTCTTTTTATTTGTGTATATTTTTTTTTTTTTTTCACTTGATCATTTGTACTGATTATTTATTTAACTTTTAATTATTAGAAATTATAAATACTGCTAAATCGAGAGTGGAAAAAAATTATTTTGTACAAGTTAAAATTATCGTAAACATAAAATTTTTTTTTTTTTTAATTATAATTAATTAGTATTTTAATTAATTGACCACTGTCAGCGACTGTAAATAGTAGAAATAAATGCTCTCTATATAGTATTGAGCTTACAAACAGAAAGTCTTTGTGTGTCGAGTTGTTTTTTTGTAAAAATCAATGATACTAAAAAATAAACAAAACAGTAAAATAGTGAATAATTACTTTAAATTCAATTTCAAAATCATTTTTACAAAAATTTCCACGATTATCATTAAGAAATTCGTATTAAATAGCATGAATTTGATATAAATTAAAAAAATCTCAAGTATAAAAAAATAAATAACGATTTAAAAATTTTTTTAATATGTCTAAATATTATAAAAATAATTTATAAATTGATCTATCTATTTGCCAGAGTGTGTACTACATTACCAACCGAATAATACAGTTTTCTTCTTAGTTTGTATCGGGTAAAATAAGAGCAGTGCTGCCACGCGGATTTTCCAACTACTCTCAACACAATAAATGCAAATGGTTGCTTCAATAACAGATGATTGAACGTAGTAGCGTTGCCGCTGTAGCATTTATCTGTCAAAAGTTGTTGAGAGCTGTTGGTCTGTATCTCTAACGGCATTATAAATCCATAATATTGCCTGACAAATTAATTTCTATTTATCACAATTAATCTTATAGAGCCTTAAAAATATTTGATTCCCAAAAACCAGGTTAGAAAAATCAGTTGTTTGTGACCTATCCAGTGAATAAGACAGTGAGCCTTCAATCAACATTGTGTGCATTTGTGTATGTGCGTAAAAAACCCCGGTGATAATTTTTTTTCTTCAAAACTTGGAGGAAAAAAAAATTCCAACAATTATTTACAAGCTCAATGATTATGTGATAAATTGGACTAATTAATCGTCATTTAATACCTAGCAACCGAGTATTGAAAAACAAAGAAATGTTCAAGACACTAAGTTTATTATTACTTCTTATTACCTGCCAAGAAATATCAGGCAAGTATTTTCATTTATTTTTTAAATATTTATATTAGCCATTTTAATGTTTACCTAGTCATTAAATAAAATAATCGTTTGATAAACAAGACGTGTGATGATAGTTGAAACAAAAAAACTTGGACCGTGTGCACATTTATGCCAATTGAGAGCTTGACCACTATTAACGCGTCGTCAGTCGCTGAAAATTGCCTCTACTCGTTCGTTGCTACCCCTCAATATATGTATAACGCTTTCTAAAGCCCACACAGACCAATCGGCCACTTCCGCTTTCCATTACTAAGCTCTTATTATTATTCGTAAAACTAAACTCGAGCATTGTCTGATCATGTTCTCCCTATTGACTTGTCATGCAAATGATTTTCTGCCATCTAATGTGTGTGTCATAAGTATACCTACACTTGAAAGTTATTTTTAGCACAAAAAATATTCAAGTAATTACGTTTTATGATGAATAAACTCGTAGAGGTGATAAATACATATATGATAAGAACTGGTTTCCTACATGTATCCTCATTAAAATTTTGTATTTAGACTTTAGAATGGATATTTTTCAATGTAATTAATATACTGGAAAAAATGCTAATGGAATAATTCAATATCTTAAATGATTATTCAGTAAAACTTTCTCCCAAGTATTTATGACAATTTATTTTTTTCTTATCGACTCATCCACTAGAACAAAGTCCATTTTTTTTTTTTTTTAATATTATTAATTTATCACTCTTCCGTAGACAAAGAACAGAATAAATAGTAATTATTATTAGTATTATCAATCGTTCTTTCACAACAGATAAGAAAATAAAAATAAAATTCTATAAATATTGACACAATCATCTCATTCTTTTATATCTTCATTAAATTTCCATGAAATAAATATGCAAAAAAAATTAATTGTCATAAAAATGTTAATTATTAATTACTGTTAATAAAAATATAATAATTAATTTTTTATATTGCAGGAAGTACATCTAGTTTACATGTAGAATGTGATCCCACGGCAATTTCCTCAATATGCGGCCAATATCAGAGATGTGCAGCAAATGAAAATGACCGAACAAAATTTTATTGCACATGTCAAAGAAATTATGAAGAAATTAATGGCAATTGTAATTTAATTACTACAACGACGTCAATACCAACGTTAATACCAACAAATACATCAAATCAACAAGCCGACACAACACAATCATCATCTGGTAAGTGAAAAATACACTCGAAAAAATTCCAACTAAGAAATTCTAACATTACCAATAATTATTATTTTTTCAGGCAGTTCTATAGCTGTGGGAATTTTAGTACCGACCTTCCTAATAATCCTAGGTGGACTGGGATTTTGCTGTGCAAAACGATACAGATTGTTGTCATGTCGGCAAAATCGTTATGGAAATGTCCTTGTTACAAGAGACGAGGATGACGATGACGATCCGCCAATAGCGTAAACTTAAGACTGATTCGATCGATTTTTTTTTTATTTGGTTGTTTGTTCATGTTTTTACTTTATATAAAAAAATTTTGATAACTAATGGCATTAAAAAATCATCGGTCTTACGAAGAAAAGGAAAAGTCAGCTATAATTCCATTCCTTCATAAGAGCAAAGCGAGAGAGAGAGAGAGATAAAAAGATGTGTGCATATTTCAAGTGCAACTGATAAAAAAGAAAAAAGAGGAATATGACGCGAGGCCAAATGTGTAAATAAGCGATTAAAACGCTTGTGTACTTTATATATTTATATATATATTTACACAAATAGAGTAATAGAGAAAAAAAAAATTTTGGAAAACAAAAGCGCGTTTGGAATGGACGTAAAAAGACACGAAAAAAATTTATCACATTTAGATCTTTACACAAACAATTTTTGCATTATGAATTGTGAATTTTTTACATTGAAAAAAAAAATGTAGGTAAACGGGTCAGTAAATATGATTATTAATAATCGTACAATTTAATTATCGATTGTTTTTTTTTCTATTTTCAAGTAATTTTAATGAATTTCTAAGCAAGAGGCTGCATTTATCATGACGATATAGCGTGAAATAGGCACTTTTAATAACAAATAATAGTTAAATCTGCACATCATTTGATTAATCAATTGTAATATATATAAAATGCACTAATTTAAGAATTTTAATCAACCAAATATCATCTCACGTATAGATAAGTATACTACAAAGTACGTTTATGATTAAAAACAAATGTTTTCATTTTATATTCTTTTCTCTCTCAACAGAAAATAATGAGGATTAAAGAAAAAGAATGTGAGAAAGGCACTCTGTGGAATGTAAATAAGAAAAAATCAAGGCTCAATGTTTTATTATAAAAGCCCAAAAAAAAGCGTATTCTTGCCAATCGATAAAAAACAAACCAATTGCCAGTTTATCATGAAAATGAATTTAAAGGATATATATATTGATCACCAACACTATTCTTGTACTCTGTCTTATTATCTGTACATAATTGTGCGTTAGACACTGATAAATATCCAGTAAAAAAAAATCTCCAGTAAGTTTACCGATCAATCGAATTAGACGGAAAAAAAAGAAGAAGATATTTTTTAAAACTCAGCACACAACATGTATTGTAATATTTAAAAAGTCTGTTTTGCATTTTTTCGTTAGATTTCATTTCTAATGCGTTATACTCTGTGATGTATGATTAATTAAATAATGACTTGCCATTTGGATTAGTTGCCACTCACACATAATTGTTTATCTAATTTGAGATTATTAAAATAAAATTAATAAAAAAAGCCCAATAATATTGACCGTCAAATCGAATATTTTATCGCAATAATTCTAATTATTTGTAGTCACCAGTGTCATGAAGTGATTAGTAAAAATAATAAAAAAAAAAACTCTGCGCAACTTGACACAAAAAAAAAAATTTCATTATCTCCAACCCAATTATAATTATTGTTATTATTTATTCGTTTGTGTAACTCAGTTCGATTTTTTGTTCGCGCCCCCGTCAACAGCGCCATCTGTAATTCAAAGAGTCGGTACGCCATCTTTGTTTCCCCCCTTTAAATCCACAATTTCGCGCGCTTTTATATTTCCCCTCCAAAAAGCACACAAAAATGGTTTAAAAATTAATTATTTACTTTCACCTAAACCATCAACAAGTATTCTAAGCAGAATTAAATCAAAAAGGACTAATAACTGCAGGAGTTCAGAGATGAGCAAGCCACTAGCCTCATAGAATTGTTCGACCAACTCACGGAGAGGGAAAAACATCAAAAAATGCTTAGAACTGATAGATTTTCTGTTCAACACGCCTAGCTAGCCCTACAACGGCAAATGAGACACAACAACGAAGAAAAACATCAAGTCACCGATGGATAATGGAACAAAGGACAAACGTGCAAAATTTTTAGTGTACTACCATTACAAGGCATTTTAACACTCACCGATACGTTGCTGCGTCCCCAAAGCTGTTGTATGATGCACTAACCACACACAATTGTTCGTAGACACTCACTTTCAATTATTTTCAATAGTTATTCACCTTTTCTGATCCACTGCAGTCTTTACAATACTTCACTTCACGAGCTCGCGATACGACAGGTTCAGACACGTCCGGTCCGGGGGGAGAGTGCGCGACGAAAAATGGCGACAACATGACGACGCCAATGTTCTCCCTCCACTCGCCTCAACTTGCGCAGACGCCGACCCCCTCCCGCCGCGCGTTGATAAGATAACCTATAGCCGATAAAAACGAATTCTATAATTAATAAATTTTTTTTTTAAAATGATCACGTGATCACAAAAATCAGATCATCTGTGCCTACAAATATGGCGGCGTGGAGTGGGTTATTTCGTTCCGTGGGAAAATTACCAACAATAACTAAAAATTTAATTATAAATCAATCATTTGGAAATGGTAAGAAATATACTAGAATAATTAATGATTAAAATCAAGTATTTGTGGTAAATTAATCATTCAAAGCATGAAATATTGATCGTATTGTTATGCAATTTTTTCGAATGCATATACACGAATTTAAAACAATCGAAATAACTCATTTTTCCACTCAATAAATGATCTTGGTTGTTTGTTTTTTTTTTTCATGAATTCCTATTAAATATGTTTGATATATAATTTACTTACAGGCAAAAGACTCATGTCAGGACACCGGGAATTTCCCATGGTGCCTTCTCGCTGGCACTGGACAAAATATAAAGACTTGATGCACCTCTATTTTTTCATTGGAGCAATTCCCATAACCATCACAGTATTTTGTGTGAATATTTTCATCGGGCCAGCCACTCTGGAGCCCATTCCTGAAGGATATGTTCCCAAACACTGGGAATATTTCAGGGTATGTAATCCCGAAAAATCTCAAAATTGTAGATACTGAATAGTGAAATTACTTTCAGCATCCAATCAGTCGATTTATTGCTCGTTACCTACACACACCTGAGCAGCAGGAGTATGAGAAGATGTTGCACTTCCTGTGGGCCGAAAATGAAGTGAGGAAAATACGTGCATTGGAGAAACAAGTCAAAGAACTAATGGCAAAGAGAAAAGATTATCAAGCTTATTATTATGAGCCTTACAATGACGGCAAATACATCCGCCAAAGTGCTCAAGCTGAAAAAGATTCTATGGATCTATATGGAAGTGTGTCTGTAGATTAAAACACGCAACTTTCAAATTTATCCTCAACTTTTTAGAAGTCTACAATAGACCGATAGAACCAATCATTGTACAGCTATTCAATAAACTGATATATCTATAAAATCGAATTTTACCGTATATATATAATACTTACATAACGATGACTTGTCGCTATTAAGTCATGATATTAATTCAGTGCTTTGTTTTGTTGTATGAATGATTTTTTCGGACGAAATTTAGTCGTTGAGCGACAGCCACCGGCTTCCACGAAGCGTATAAATGCGTTTTAATGTCTCGGTAACTTCATTAACCTCACGACAGGGCAAGGACACATGGTGATAGAGAGTTTTTAACATTTTAATCATCTGCCTCGTGATTTTATCGCCGTCTTCGACCTCTCCCGCCATAATTATCTCAAGACATCTAGGATAAGTCGCGAGAGCGACTATAATCTGATGGTAGGAAGACTCGGATAACTGCTTGTCCTGAAAATTTAATATGAAAATTATAACTGATGACTTTAGGCAACAGATTGAGCGGCGCAATATTATTTTGATCTTACCCGAAACAATGGAATTTGCGGAAATAAAGGCCAATTCTCTCTGCAGGGCGTACATACACATTCGAAGTGGTACTGCTGCTTTAGATGTTGCTGTCTCACGGATTTTGGCGCTATCACATACACTTGTCCGTAATTATCAAATATCTGCGAGCCCTTTTTTATAGGAGCTATCGCATGCATAGCCACATATCTACCATAACTTGCTCGGTTCACCATTTGATTACAATTGTGATTGAACAGGCTGTAAAACGGCAAGAGAGCTGCTCCTTTCTCCATCACATCGTCATCACTTTCAGTAAAGGCATGGGCATTGCTCGGAACTATTTGCTGGTGGCGCATAATCAATCCACCAACGAAAATCATCAATTCATTATCTTCAACATCGGTCAATCGCTCGAGTGGAAGCTTCTTGCCAAAAAGTGTGCTGCGGGTTGCAACTGTCCTGAGAATCATCGCGGCATTCAACGATCTCCCGAACAAGTCTGGGGCTGATCTTTTCTCAGTATTTGTCGCCAAGCCGTAAACACTCACATACTTCTTGTCATCAAAAATGCCATTGACAAATCCTCGTCGCTGTAAATCTGATAGAAAAACCATCAAATTACATATAGAATATCAAAGAGACAGTATAGCGTACGTACCTGTGGATGAATCCACCTCAAATTCAGTCTCGACCTCTTTTTTCAGAGCCTGGATAGTGCCAGCCTGCTTCACAGCCTTCACCGCGAGCCTCAGAGACATCAGCGACAGATTACTCATGCTGAGCGCGATGAGCGGACCGATAACCTGGCATTCCACGTCATGAACATCCTCCCAGGCAGCCTTTCGGCACGTCTCAGAGCAGTAGATAGCCTCCACGCAGTGCTCGCACGCGATTCCGTCCCATGTTTGCTTGGTGCAGTGGGCGCAGTGAGTATAGATCCGATCGGGATCAAGAACAATGGCATAAGGCTGCTGCAGGGCAAGCAGCTCGCCCGGTTCGATGTCTCTCGTGGCGACAATGTGTCGGCCAAAGTCGTCCGAGTAGGCAATTGCCATTGCCGACGAGGCTCCGGGAATTTCAACGTTGTCCCGAGGAGTTTTTGGCATGTGTCGCTCATTGTCGTACACGACACGCGGTTGTCCTGGGTCTCCCAGCTCTTTGGGGTTGCGCAGAAGCTTCTCAATGACTTTCCGCGCCGCGCTCGTTGTGGGCATCTTGTCTAGCCACTTCTGAGCGTCTGCTTGAGCAGCCGCAACTGCTGGAGACTTCGGGCGTAGGACCATCAGGCATCGAGTCTTCCTTGCAAAGAGTTTGCTTTTGAGATTGTCTGGATAGTTCAGCTCCAGCGCTCGATCAATGTCCCTGAGACAATCTTCGAAGAGTCTGGCATTGAACAGGGCTGCTGATCTGTTGGCGTAGCTCAGCGCCAACGCCGCAGACCCCGGGGGTGCGTAGGCCACGCTGCGAGTGTAGAGTTCAATAACTTTATCAAGGTCCCAAGCGTTCCCGGGCTGTGTAAACAGTTTATTTGCCTGGTCTTTCAGCTTTGTGGCCGTTTCAATATTCTTGCTGATCTCGATTGCTGCCGGCTGCACTTCCAGCTCTTGCATGAGTTGCAGGGTGAACTTTACACGATCGCCGTCGTTTGTCAACTTGGAATACCTGTCCCTCATCTGCTTGTGTTTGTCTAACGCCAAAAGCTTCTTATTCATAGTATCTAGTATCGAATCCATGGTTTGCCGGCCGGTTTATACGTCCCTTCAAACGTATATTTGACGGTGATGTGGTAGACTAACCTACAAATGGCCCCAATTTTACATTGTATTAATTGTCTACGGTGTTTAGATTAATTTGGGCTATTCAATATGCACACTTACCTTAATCAACGAGGTATTGAGAAGCTGTTTCGACTCATATACAGTGTCACACAGCCCTCAAAATAGAATCAAATCGGCGCCTTTGTTGAATGTGTGTGCGCACTGTGTGGACTGTGGTCGAGGCGAGGAGGCCAGCTTGAAGGTCGACAACTGCGCAATAGGTAAGTATATTTCTTAGAAATACGTTTCCCTTAGAAATTCCGCAAAAAAATTGGTTACCTCTGTAAAAAAAAATTATAAAATTATTATTCCAGTGGTTTTATAATTAATTCACAATTTTAATGAAAAGATTTGCAATAAAACTGACGAAAATATGCGACTTCCGTTCGCCATTTTGTTTCCTGAAATGGCGCGCATTTCAAACTGCACCCATTAATCTTTAAAATAAATTGAAAAATAAACTTAATCAATTAATTCAGTATAATCTCTAAAATGATACAAGAAATACTTATCTATTTTTTTATTTCAATTAACATTAGGATTATCGAATTTTTCGCGTAAATATTTCAATCCCTCGGATATTTTATCAACATTTAAAATTTTACTGTTTGTTACAGTTTCTTGATTGCAAATTGTCGGCGGCATAGGTCCAATAATGTCGGAATCATCAGAATCCGTGTCACCACCAGTTTTTCCATCATCAACCCCGCGAAATGACTGATTAAACGATGAAACAGCACTGAGAGGATAACCTCGAGGATCGCCAGTGACATTCGGCGGAGGAATGGAGCTATTAAATAGAGGAGGAGGTACTGAAATAAGCACATCAGGTGGTGGAATTAATAGACCACCTATCCCAGGAGGTGGTACTGAGAAATCAGGTTTTAGAGCTGCTGACAAAGTTGGTTCTTTCAACTCCGAAGGCGATGTGTCTAGCAGTGTCGAGTCCCACAAGTCGGTTGGTTCTGGCCCATCGCCGGAAATCCGAACAGGATCATTCTCCTCGTTATCCCCTTTCAATACTTGATGGTCCTTAGTTGCCACTAATAATCCGCCACTCTTGAAATTGTCGTAGACCGGTGCAAACTCGCTGTGTCTGTCCTTTCGGCGTTTGTCCACCCATTCCTCTTGAGAGAGCTCACGCCAGTGCGGCCGTTTGCCCAAAAGTTCTCCAAATGCTTTAATTTTATCTTCAATTACCACCAAGTCTGTTTTCTCCTCTTGAGCAGTCTCTTTAGGTGTATTTTGCTCAACAGGCTCTTGAGGCTTAATCACGATATTCTCTGTAGTAAATGGTTCACTTTCTTTGGCCTTTTCCTCCTCTGTTAATTCCGCTGGAAGTCCTGCTCGTATTCTTAATCGTATTCTAGCTGCTTTTAATCGATTTTCCTCCATTTTATTCTTCAGATCTTTCATTTCTTTTAATTCTTTTTGCCGCTGCTCCGTTTCCTTGCGTAATTTCGCGAGATCCTCCTGCTGTTTTGCTCTCGTCTCCTCATCTTGCGAAAATGCATAGTAACCAACACCGTGAGTTCGTGCCTCATCGAATAGAATATCCTGATAGTGAATCTCATTCTTGTTAGCCAGTTTTTCCATCTGCTCTGCCCATTTTCTGCGCAACATTTCAATCTCTGGCTCCCTCGGAGGCGGAACAAAGCTCGGTCGAGGTGGTGATTTATCTGCTTGATCGTCTTGAGGATCTTTTGACATTTGGTTCTTGATCAGATTGTCCTTTTCTTTCATTTTAGGCAAATCCTTTCGTAAACATCTTCGGGTTCGACCAAAACAATCCTCGTAATCCACCCAATCGTCCTCTGGATCGGAATTCCTGTCGTCGTAGTCCGATTCGACTAAGGATTCGCTCTCCGAATCATCGGATTTGTTTTGAAAGTCCACCAAAAACATCTTGTCCTTGTCGCCATGAGTTTGTTTAAGTTGATTGTAGAGTTTGGATTTAGCTTCCAGCATATATTTAGATTTTTTCAACTCCTCTACATCCTCAATTTCTACTGGTTTTTTCGTTTTACTGTTGCTTTTTGACCTTGATTTATTCTTTTTGATTTTTGGTCTAGGCAATAATGACGACTTACTTTCCTCCAATTTAGATTTTGCATCTTGAGCTTGTGTACGTTTTCGTAAAAGTTCGGCTTTCAATCCAACAAGCGATGAAAAATTTACATCAATTTTCTTACTTGTATTCATATTTTAAATATTAAAAATGTACTCATATGTCACTATTTACAGTAATTATAATTTGAGGTTATGTTCAGTCATTTACAGTAACACCAGTGGCGCTGCCCATATGTTTGGTTTTTTTTTTATTCTATAAAAAAAGAGGATAACATAACCATACGAAATTTGTTTGTTATCGCAAGTGCATTTTATTCAGAAATTTTTACCTAACAATGACGACGTGCCTTCGCAGATTCGTGCAAATCTTTCCCAAATCGATACACACAAGTCAAATGCATCGTTCACTGAGTCAATCGTCAGTTTTAAACGCCAAATCGTTAACCTACAATGACTATGGTGAGCCTGCAAAGGTTTTGAAGCTTGTCGAGAGTCAAGATGCAAAGCCCACGGAGAACCAGGTGGTTGTCAAGTGGCTTTTAGCACCAATAAACCCAGCAGACATCAACACAATTCAAGGCAAGTACCCGAGTCGGCCGAGTCTGCCGGCTGTAGGAGGAAACGAAGGCGTTGGAGAGATTGTCCAAGTTGGTTCTGCCGTGAGAAACTTCACCGTTGGCGACCGAGTAGTCCCCAATGCCAGTAACATCGGAACTTGGACGACTTATGGCACCTACAGCGATGACAGTCTGCTAAAAGTACTTTTAACTGTTATTCAACTATTTTCGTAGTGAAAAACACTATTTCTTTCAGATTCCTCAACACATTGGGCTTGTTGAGGCGAGCATGCTCAACGTCAACCCCTGCACGGCCTACAGAATGCTGAAGGACTATGTGAGCCTAAAACCGGGCGATACTGTCATTCAGAACGGCGGCAACTCGGCTGTAGGTCAGTTGGTCATTCAACTCTGCAAAATCTGGAAGTTAAACAGTGTCAACGTTGTCCGCGACCGGCCGGACATTGCGGAGCTCAAGGCGCACCTTAAAAACCTAGGATCCACCGAGACCCTGACCGAAACCGAGCTGCGTACGACGGATTTATTCAAAGTATATTGCTCGATATTTTTTTTACCGACTGTCAGAGTGATATTTACGGATTTGCTTGATTTTTCCAGAGTAAAAAACTCCCAGCACCGGCACTGGCACTGAATTGCGTCTGCGGTCAGAGCGGAGTGGAAGTTCTCCGACACCTGACGCACGGCGGGACCATGGTAACATACGGAGCAATGTCTCGCGAGCCTCTGACAGTGCCTGCCTCTGCCCTCATCTTCAAGGTAAATAGAAAAACTCCCCAACCAATTGAAGTTTAAAATTAAAATGTTTATTTACTCGTAGAATGTGACAATAAAAGGATTCTGGATGACCCTGTGGACAAAGGCAAACTCGGACGCGCCCGAGCGAATGAGCATGCTGAACGAGCTCGGGCAGATGTTTAAGGCAAAACAGTTGCAGGCTCCTCCTCACAAGCTCGTCCCACTCTCCGACTACCACGAGGCAGTCTCCAGTGCTCTGAACATGGAGGGAAAAATTGGCGTCAAGTTTATTCTCGATATGTCATCGTAAAAGCCGGATATTTCCATCACTTCCACGCGCCAATCATTCCCAAATTCGCAATACACTACTGATCGACCTCGTCCAGGAGTTGTAGCAAGTTGACCTTGCGTTGCACGACATTATCTTCAATAAAATCCGAGCAAATGTTGCCTAGATTTTTTCTATATTCGTCACTCGGCTTTAATTCATCCTCCGGTTTTTCACTGTCTTCTTTCTCACTGGGTTTTTCGCATTGCGACTTGGTATCCACCTCGTCGTCGAATAAATCAAGGCTAAAAGACTGTGAGACTTCCAATGGATCCTCAGTACCCAGTTGTTTCGCTAGCATACCGAGTTCCGCCTTGGTTCCCGGGTCTTTGAAGTAATTCTCACGTTTCTGACCAACTTTCGGCTTCGATAATCGCCCGTAATTTGAAGAATAGCTTAAAAATTCAATATTAAATGCTTCTAGTGTGTTCTCGAGTTGTTAAAGTATGTGAAAAAAATTTTCATACTCACATATCACGTCCGAGAAGGGTTATTCGCTCGCCAAAGAGCTTCAGAGAGCCGACGCAATTTCTACGGTTGGAATTGTCGAAAAGTTTCAAACCGGCCAGTTCCGATCGACGCTCGTTGTACTTCTCGTTGTAAATTTGCGGGGAAATGTTGAAAGACGTGTCCTCATTCTGTAGACCGAGCTTTAGCAGCATGGAAACTCGGATATTGACGCTGCTGAGCTCCTGCAGGCATGCATCCCGGGTTTTCCAGATCACCTCGTACGTCATGTCACCGTACAGCTTGGAAAAATGAATCCTGTGAGCTGAGGAGTGTTTTTTTAATGACTGCCTACCTCTACAACCATCCTGTGGACCAGGGTGATGCTCTCGTGTGCGGCAGTTCGCGTGACCATTTCCCTGAAAGCGTCAATGTGGTTCAGAGTGATGAGAATAACCTCTCGAGGTCCGGTCGCCGCCACCAGCTGGTATTTTACGACCATGGTCATCAAATCGAAGAGTTTGTTCATACTGTCTTGGTCCAGCTTCATTATCGTGCTCAGTGCAGCGGCCTCGAGCGTCGATCGAAACCAGCTGAGGTTGAACGTCGAGGATTTCTCAAAGACCGCCGATAAATTTGTTGGATTGAGTATGGCAGCAGTGATATCATCGAGTACTGGAGTATTTAGGCTGTTAATAGTTGGATTTATATGTTTTCATGTGAATTTTACCTTGAACTGTCTTTTGAGTCTCGATTTTCTGGGCTTTCAGTCTCTGCCGAAGAACGTAGAGCATTTCTCCACCCAAATTTAAATAAAGCAGTGGATTTGAGTAGTCTGACATTGTTTATGACTAGTTAGAGTACTGTTTTGTTTGTTTGTTTGTTTTTATTTTCAGACTGATTGGTTGATGTGGGACAGCGTGAAATGCTTGTGTTGACACATTTATTTCCATGGCAACGCAGAGTCGTCGACAATGAGTAGCTTAAATTATAAAATAAATTATTTAAATTCTGATTACCTAGTCTAACTAAATAATAACGGTACTAAACCAATTGTTATATTGAATTGAATATTATTTTCATGCTAAATTTTGAACGGATCGAATATTTGATTACTCTTTTCAATTTCAAAATTAAAATTTGATGTTGTTACGTCATTTATTCGGTAGGATTGTTCAATTAAAACACCACATGCGCACAATGAAATTTGATTTGATCCAGTTCATTTCAAAAAGGACGACCTTCAAAGTGTCAACATCCTTTGTTATAAAATATCAAAAAAGTGAATAATTGATCAGATCTAGAAGAAATAGCTTGATAAACGTTTTTATTAATTAATCACATGCAAATTTACATATAAATAATGTCTGAAAAGTGTAAAACAATACTCCGACCTAAGGTTAGGTTCAGTCAGGACTCAACTGATAGTTCAGACTCGACAAAACCGTTTCATAGACCGAAACTCATCAGCAACATCGGTCTGGACAAGCCAATTAAGTTTATCCGCGGGATAAGTGACCAAGATTTGCGAAAAATCCAAGAAAACAATGTCCTGAGCAACGCGGACAATACACGTCAACTTCATGCAGTCAAATCGGCTCCAATCAGCACAAATATTGATAAAACTCTGCCAAAACAACCACCACCACCTGCAAGTGTATCTGAACTCCGTCAGGCGAGTGCAGGGAAGTCTTCAGTGACGACAAAAGCTCCACCGGCGCGTCAAGCTTGCTCAAGAGCTCATTTCAAGGCCAACAAAGAAAATATCACTCAGCCATCAAAAAAAGATGCTATACCAAAACAGGCAGAAGGTAAAAGTAATGAAAAACCCAAAAGTTATCCTCCAGCGCGGCCTGGACCGTCTGCAGAACCGATTCCCACAGTGGGGTCGAGTCAATCCAAGAAATCTGCGGTTCCACCACGAAAACAGCCCAGCAATCTACCTCCAGCCGTAAAACCAGTCTCAGCACGAGTCCAAAATTGTCGAAAAACGGCTCCGGCACCTCGGAGGAAGGTTGAAGTGAAGACTGAGATAGTCAGGAACATTTCCGGGCCTAAACCCGCCGTTTACGTGGGTCGAGGGGTGCCAAAAGGTCCACTAAAGGTCTCGCCACTCCCGGAAATACATCCCAGTCACTCCTCGGACAGGAAACTAGCCCGGCCCGAGTATAATTCCATCGTCCACACGATAAAAACCCTGCAAACAGCTCAAAAACAGCGAGTCATCAACGATGTCGAGCATCTGCCTTCAAAATACAAGAATTTGGTGATAAAAAAGGTACGTACCGACAGTGGAATCATTTTAAAATTGGTATTTTATCGTTATTCACTGATTTCAGGTGTCAAGTGCGTTAGATTTTCCGGCGGGTGAGGCGATTTATCACGATTTGATCGACCTAACTGTTGACGAATCGCAACTGCCACAGCCGGTGACTCGCAGCAAGGATCCGCAGCCACGCGAGCGTGATATTGAGCCCGTTTTATCGGACTTTTTCGTACCTCAGTACGACGAGGAGTATGCACAAGCTGTAAAAATCCGACCGCTCACGCCTGAAATTCACGAGGACTGGAATCCCTTTGAAATTAGTAACAAAATCTTTGAATGGAAATTACATCTAGATGAGGATTAGTTGGATATCATTACGTCTTTTAAATATTTATTAAAATTCTTATTTAATTAAAAAAAATTGTTCACAATTTTTTTGCAAACGTCGAACCACGCCACATTTTTAATTTAAAATCAGGAATCATTGCGATAAAACAATATAATTAATTGAGTATATTCAGTCAATTAAAGGCGGCTAATCCATTAAAATATCACCTCCAGTTGACGTGAAATAATTTTCTAAAAATATATCTTAAAAAAAAAAATTATTTTCTCATAACAGCAAAGAATTATCACAATAACATTCATAAAAAATGATATTAAAATATTTACACATCAATGATCCTATTAAAATTAGGTTGAAAAAGGATTTAAATTTTTATTATACTCATCGTCGTTTTTCGTAGAATTAATTTCCTCATCATCGTCATCCTCATTGAACGGATTTTTCTCGTCAGCCTCCTCGGCAAACGGATTCTTCTTCTCGTCATAGTCGGTCGAGTCGAAGGGATTTACAGGAACAATTGGTGTCTTTGGCGCAACAAATCCCTTACTAAGCGGCGACATTTTCGGACTCTGATTGACAATTCGTGCCTCGCGGATGGGCACGGGTGAAGTTCTTCTGGAGGAAGTTTTCGGGGTTGAAAAGCCACTTCCAGTGTTGGTAATATTGGCCTCGAGGGAGGAAGAGTAGACATCTGGACGAGAGAATCCTCGTCGATCCTCAATTTTCACTAAAAATCCAAGAAAAACCCAAAATTAGCGAGAATTTGATTTTCAAACGAGCGTAAACATACCTAGAGTGGTGTTTTTTCCCTCGCTCAGTCTTATCCTCGCCTCTGCACCGGGACCACAAGGGTTTTGGACTAGATTTGGCTCCTTCCTGACAGCAGGAGTTTGCGGAGAAACAATGGATTTATCCGTGTCAGTTATGACCATGAGTTTCTTGAAGACCCCACGGCCGAAATAATCAGCCACCAGGGAAAACGGGTCCTCCGCGCGGTCGAGAAGGCTGTGAAACGTCTCGTGGAGATCTCGCGACTGTTCCTGCGCCCGAATAATATCCAGAAGCTTCTTATTATTCGGCAGACAGGCCGGACACTCGTTTTCATTCTCCGAAAAGCTCTGGAAGCAGTGCTGATGGTACGAATGCTGGCACATAAAGTGAACGGACGGTAGCTCGAGATAATGATGGCACGCACTGCATCGCGAGCTCTGGAATATCATCGTGCTATTTTTAATAACAGAAATCTGATCGCGCAGTCGTTGAGTGTCGGCACGATACTTCTCAACGAGTTCGGCATCCTGGCGCGTTTGTTCGTGCTCGGAGCGCAACACGCTATTCAAGTACGACCGCACATCACCGAGAGTGCAAGTGAGCGATGTCGACAAGGCATCGATAACCATGAGCGCCGAGAGCAGTTTTTCACCGGCAATAAATCCAAGAATGTCTGCAAGCAGTTTTGGTGAGGCGTCCTTGTTCCGAGCAACGCTCCAGAGCGCTTGCACCCACAAATTCGGGTCCTGGTGGCCGAATCGCTTGCACGTGGCCAACACAGCCTCCACATCATTCTCCCGCAGGTGACACTGCAAAATTTCACCGTAGAGCTTGCGCTCTTCGTACAAAAACAGCATGCCTCGTCGAAAATTGTGTTGATGGCACAAAATCAAAATCTGATCCTTGTCGAAGGCCGTGTCGGAGCTCTGCAGCAGGCGAATAACCTTCTGCTCGTACTGCAATCGTGTTACCTCGTTCTCCTGCGCGCTCCACACGTGCAGATAGTGCTCTACCAGCGTGTTGTACACCAGCGTGCTCCACTTTGTCTCACACTTGACTAAGTGCTCGAGAAACTCCACCAGGCGCTCGGAATTATTCAGGAATAAATGAATAAAATCCTCAGGGTTTGCGCGCTCCACGGCATCATCCACGCCGTCAGAGACATTCTGATTTATTAGCGGGCGCTCGCGAACACGATAATTCGTGCAGAGTTTCTTGAGAAACTGCGTCGCCTCATTGGGAACATTCTCGATTAAAATATTCCCGTACTTTTTCATGTTTGCCTCGGCTTCCTCAAACTCCAGGCTCTCCATGTACTCGAGTGCACTCCGGTACTCGGCTTTATCTTCGATTTGAATGCGCAGGTACCACTCGTGTCGCTTGTGCTTTTTGGCAAGCAGCAGCGCGTCTTCCGGCGACGCCTGACGACACACCTTGATAGCAATCTCCACGTCAAAGTCCACCTCGCGGTCCTTCATGATGAATTCCTTCAGTTTGTCCGTATGGTTTAGCTTGGTGTAGCAGTTGAGCAGCAGTGTCGTGTGGTCCTCGGTCGCTTGCGACTGTCGGTGCAGCGCCTGCAGATACGTCGTGAGGTTGTCAATGTGCTGCGAGTCGAGAAACTTGCGAATCACGTACGACGGCTCTAGCTTGCCAATTGTCTTGATGTACTGGTCTATTGCGCCGTTGTGGTCGCCCTTGGAGTATAAATGGTCGCCGTACTGGCGGAAAATGTCCACCAAACCCTCCGCGTCGTACTGCTGACTTTTTGCGATGCGAATCGACACGTCGTAGAGGTTTTTCTTGAACAGCAGCGCCAGCTTTGACTGCAGATCCTTCTCGTCCAGGTGGTAAAGCTTGTTGTCGCCACTGAGAATGAAAAAACCACCCCACTCGGACAAGATGGCTTGGATGCACAGCATCGACGCGGAAAATACGATAAATTTGTTCTGAATATCTAGTACGGTGATCATGTGCTTGTCTGCGCCCGGAGGAATCGACTCGATCGTGCTTGGCTTGGCGGAAATCGTCGTGCTGGTGCGCGGAACATTCGCCGACTCTTTTGCGACAATTACGAGATAGCCTCTGAACCAGTCGAGCATAATTTTCGGGCCCTCGACCGCGTAGCAAGGCCCACGGCCGTCCAGAGTGTAGCAGTAGACTGCGTCGTTGCGTCCGATCATAAAATGACTGTCCTGACTCGTTTCTGCGAGCACGCTGCACTTCACGGTACATCCCATGTTGTCAAGGACTGTCTTTGTCTCCTTGTCCTTTACCGTGATGTTGTAGAGGTAGACATTGAGGCCTGTCGCCACGAAAAGATGGTTCTGCTTACCCGTAGAGCGAATCTCGAGTCCAGTGATTGATGTATTGCAATCTTTGATGATTTTTATTTTGTTTTTGCGCTCGCTCGTCAGGTTGCCGCGGTAGAGCATGATTGAGCCGTCCGCGAAGCCCACTGCCATGAGTGTGAGGCTCGGGTGCACGCACAGAGTCGTTGCTGCCACTGCTCGAAAGCTCGGAATCGCCCGGCTAATTCGCACGCACGTTGGATTGTCCTGTTTGTCGAGTTTAGCAAAGTTCCAGACTTTAATTGTCGGATTGCAACCTGGGTCGTCCTCACCGATTGTAAAGAGGTATGGCGAGTGCTGCACCTGCTCTGCCAGGGTCAGGGTCATCTCGTAGCCACGGAATGTCGTGATTTGGTAATTGCGTTTTATTACGTGAATGTTTCCCGTGTCATCGCCGAGGATTAGGCAGCCATTTCCGCTTGTTGCTGCTACAACTTGTGCTCTCTGTCATCAGAAGATGAGGTTGATTTGTCGGGCATATATTCTCGAGGGAAATCGGCGGGTTTACTTACTGCGAGTGCTTCTGCTATGGTGCCGTTGTCCACCTCCTTTTTCAGGTCGAAAAAATTGAATCTTCTCCACTGAAATTGAGAATGTGTTTTGGTTGTTATTTTAATTAGACGTGAGGTTATGTTGAAGGAATTTTTGTGTTGATGAGTGAGGAGATTTTATTCGTGCACTAACCTCTAAAAATGCCATTTTAGTCGGTGATGGTTACGTTTTTTCGGACGATTTACTATTAGAAAAAATTAGGATAATTTGTCCGATGGGTGTACACAGGAACTGGGTTGTTATGACATGATGACAGCTGTATTGTTTGTGTACAGTTTCACTGGGCGTTAGGTCGAATTTTCATGGCTCAAGTGTTCGAATAGCAACGAAAGATAAAGCAGAAACTTTTTCCTCGAAAAATATATAAATACTTATCTTTTCATATCACAGATCCATATCACAGTACAAGTGCTGGTAGCAGGTAGCACCTTCTAGTTGTATAAAAAATAACATCTACTAGAGCGGTACTGCAGCAGCTGATCGGAAGTAGAAAATACTTTGCATTGAAACACTATGCATGCAATTTGAATCAAAATAGTTCAGAGTTTTCTTCGCAAAAGACGTTAGTTCAATCGAATGCTGATTTTTTACTTACTGTTCAATCCCTCGCTCCAACAGGATGTTATACAGAGTCGCTATCTTCACGGGTAAATGCTATTATATATTATGAATTTAACAATCAACCGGTATAATTAAATTTCATTTTATTTATTGTTTTCGTTTAAAAGTCGTATAATATAAAAATCAAGTAGACATGCATTTCTTAGTGTTTAAAACACAGTTAAAATTGTTTAAAACACCATAACGCGGTTGTTACCAAAGTCTACAAGAGCAACATTTCCTGCGGGCAGGAGTGTGATTCCCGCAGGCCGATCCATTTGATAGTCCTCCTTGCCTTCTTCGCCAAACGACCAGAGGTGTTCGCCGGACTTATCAAATACCTGTACCCGATGATACACCATAACGCGGTTGTTACCAAAGTCTACAAGAGCAACATTTCCTGCGGGCAGGAGTGTGATTCCCGCAGGCCGATCCATTTGATAGTCCTCCTTACCTTCTTCGCCAAACGACCAGAGGTGTTCGCCGGACTTATCAAATACCTGTACCCGATGATTACGCGAATCGGCGACAATGATGTTGCCGTCACTGTTTGCACCAGAGAAATCCTTTGGTACCTTCATCACCGTGTGAGTGTTGAAATTTGTAAAAACAACGTCATCCTCCGGCGTAAACGCCACTGAGCGTGGCAAATCCAACGGTTTGATGTGTGAGGATGCAAACGAGAACAACCTCAAAAATTGGCCGTTGGAATTAAAAAGCTGGATTCGATGATTCCGCGAGTCGGAAACTATCCAACGGTTTGATGTGTGAGGATGCAAACGAGAACAACCTCAAAAATTGGCCGTTGGAATTAAAAAGCTGGATTCGATGATTCCGCGAGTCGGAAACAACGATCTCGCACTTGGATGTGAGGATGCAAACGAGAACAACCTCAAAAATTGGCCGTTGGAATTAAAAAGCTGGATTCGATGATTCCGCGAGTCGGAAACAACGATCTCGCACTTGGAGTTGGCGGCGACATCCCATGGATAATTGAAGTCGCCTGGTTCTTTGCCGTGTTTGCCAAACATCAGGATGAATTTGCCTTCCAGAGTCAGAATCTGCAGAGTTTGGCGGCGACATCCCATGGATAATTGAAGTCGCCTGGTTCTTTGCCGTGTTTGCCAAACATCAGGATGAATTTGCCTTCCAGAGTCAGAATCTGCAGAGAAAAAAAAAA
>MVJL01005926.1:0-33560 GCA_002156465.1 Macrocentrus cingulum | reverse complement strand
TTTTTTTTTTTATTAAATTAAATTGATGAAACTAATGTTTATTATAATTTCATACTCAAAATCTGCAATTTACCGAAGAAACAAAGTAAGTATGCGCAACTAACAATTATTTTCAATTATACTAATTAACTCTAATATTCATTATATTTAAAATGTTGCATTCTCGCAACATTTGGTTTTACTTTTTTTTATTAATTCCTTATCTATTACTGCAATACTTATATCAACGGGTACATAAAAATTAAAAATTATGTTTTGAGATTTTCTCTGTTGGATGTACTAAAATCAATTTTTTTTTTTTTTCATCCCAATAAAGAACTGATGAAATTTAGATTTTCTTATAAATAAAAAAAGTTTTTTCAGAGATAATTGGACGAGCCAGAGTGAAAATCATTTTTTTAAAGGATTTTTGATGAGGAATACATGTATATATAAGAAGGATGCTGAAGAGGAGATGCGCGCAGCGGTAGATATAATTCTAAGAATCGATTTTACCGGTTGTTTTTATGAGTTTTCAACGAATTAAATTCTTTGTACGTATAGTGTATAAGGGACTATAGAGAATTTTTTTTTGTCGACCAGAGTTGAAATTTCTTGTCATTAGTGCAAGAGTTCGGTGAATTTTACAATGCCCTTTTCAAATATATATATATAATGTACAACACTATAAGGATAATTTCAAGTTATTTCAAAGAATCGCCGAGGGATTTCTTCGTCGTCGCGATGGGAAAATGTTTCTCTGATGGTCAAAGAGCGCTGTAAGACGACCACATGATACCAGTTGTGTGGGAGTTGCCAATGTTGGACTCTCGTTTGCTAACTAAATCAATGGGCGAATCACGCTACCGCCCACGCACGTGCATTTCCAAAGCATATAACTATATACAGCTGATGGCATTCGGATCGACGACACACACACACGTGAAGAATATTTTTTTTTGTTAATTATAAATTAATAGGGTGCTTTCCATAATGCCACCGATATATATTTTTGACGTCCATATGCATAGAATCATGATTATATAACTAACGTGTGATGATTCTGTTTTTTTTTTTTTTCTCCAAATATAATATACATATAACTGTATCAATTTGAAAAAAATTTTCCTGAACCTATAATATTTTCTTGTATTTTCAGAAAAAAAAAAAAAAATTTAGTAGATTTTGAGTGTTTTATAAGTCATGATTTGTATAGTCATATACAAAGATATATCTTGAGAAATTTTTGAGGATGTTTTTAAAAGATATTTCAAAAACAAAGGCTATTGAAAATTTTTCTCTCGCGACACGAGCATCGGGGAGATCAGAGAGGGAAAGGTCAACGGAATCAGCACAAATCGAACGTATATAGAATATGCGCGACAATTGAGCCGGATGAGTTTTAATGATAAGCAACAATTTGGCCGAGAGCCATGATGATTGTTCATGAAACTTCCCCATGAAATTATTCGAAAAGCCAAATACGCGGGTGCAATGTTTCACGTGTGTGACACACGATAATCAACCACTCGCTTCTCAACAAATCTATGTAATACATTTTTTTTTCTTTGCAAGGGCTTCTCGGAAAACTTGCCAGGCATTTCTGAGCCGTGCTTGGCCGGGATCCAGAGCCAATAGTTTTTGGTGCTGCCATCGCGGCACACATAGCATATAACCCTGTGCGTGCACGAGTCAGCTATTTTGATCGCTCGAATTCGACCATCAGTCGATTTCTCATTAGCCTGCAGAGCAGTATAGCGCTCACGGAAGAGCCACGCGCGATTGTTCATATTTTATGACGTCCTCAGCTGCAATTGTATAAGCTAAACATAGACGCGCATACGGAGCGCCAAGAAAATTAGAGAGAGAAATGTGATTCAAATTGACGCGTAATCGCAAAGCGGATACCACGATTCAATCCTTCCTGGAAGCCGTCATTCACCAGCATTATTATTATCCACAGTATCATCAACAATTATAATTAAACGATTATTTTTAATCACACAAATTACGAGTTTTTTATTTTCAACTTATAGAGCGACCCTTATTTTTGCTCAGAGGATTTTTATCTTCTCTTCTGTCACTTTTGTGCTCGCGCGCGCCATCTTCCGTTTCTCAGAAAAATCGACAAAGCCTTCGACGTCTTGTCGAGGCCAACGATCCGCATTTTTTTTTTCTTTTTTTTTTCGTCCACTCGCGACCATTTATATTTTGTGCGTTTTCGGCCTCGCTTACAGCACTGCAAATTCTGCGTCCGTATATATACATTTATTTCAAGTATATATATGTATAGCTCGATCGCAATATAAAATAAGCCTATATATATATTCTCAGTTTAGCTCGCCGCCTTTTCACTTCGTAGCCCATATACCAAGGCACGACTGAAATTGTCAAAAATTGCGCCGCGAACGCTCACGCGGCCTGTACTCTGTTATGCAAGTCTACATTATTCATGTTGCGCATGCGCTTCCTCTCACTATTGCCTCTCTGATGTGTGTGTAGGTGTCACTCGATTTTATTTATTATTCACCGGCATCAAGTCAATCTGCCAGTTATACAGAGTATTATTGTCGCATGGAGTTTCAAACCTTCTATCATATAGATTTGATATAGTATTTATAGTGATGATTGGCATAATTATTCATTCTAGTATATATTAGATTAATATTCCCCTAAATCACTAATTTATTTGATATATCCTCGTTAAAATATAATAAAAAATAAAATAAAATAGTCAACATAAAACAATTAAAAAAGCAAAAATTTTTTTTCTAACCTGTTTTGTAGTTTAGAAATTTTTTTTTATCAAAAAAGTTGTATAAAAGTAAAATTTTTCTATATTATTCGCAAAGTCCGTTAAACTGCCCTCGGGAGCGCCCTGTGGTAATATTTTTTTTTCTTTTTTACTTTTTATCAACCGCTGATGTTTTTGTGTTTAATTGCGGTTCATCCGAGCAATTTCCAAGAACCACACAGTAGCTCGTGTGGATATCTAATTGTACCTGGAAGCGTCTTGGTCGCAAAGTTATTATATCATGCCCATGGCGTATAGTCCTCTGTGCGCCGCCAATGTGGCGCGCCGAAACCACCGGTGAGCTTAATTCAAAAATTGGTGCAATCGTGGCCACTTGAAGACTCCGTAAAAATAAGTGAGTGTGCAGGTCGAGAATGAAAACAGTGCGGGGCTGCTCGAGGTACAACAAGTTGAACTTGCCAAGTGATGAGCGCTGATGCACTGTCGTGACACGTACTCGCCGACTAATAATAACTCCTTCCTAATTGCTTGAAATCACGCCATTCCCACCTGTTGTTCTCCACCACACTGCGCATATTTTGTTGATGTATGCTTATCACGATATCGCTAGATAAAAACATTTCGCTGAATCACCAGCGGCGGCGGCGGCGGCGGCTATGGCGCGAATATTCAAGTCGACGAACTCTCGCCCAATGAAATTGTCCGAGTCTATAGCATCACGACGACGGGACCTATAACCAAGAATCCTTTTACACGGTGTCTTCCGACATAATCGCAGACGCACTCACGAGCGAGTACGCTCAAAGGTGAGTCAACGTACCGTATACACTTATCTCTATATAACGTTGCCTCCCTCGTCATTTAATTTATTCACCCGGAAATTGTGCTTTTTCCATCTCCTGCAACTCCTTTGATCAACATTTCCCACAACTTTGTGTGCCAGAGCTGTTTCGATCGGTAATGATGAACTTTCATTAACCAGCCAATAAAAATTAGTTTTTTTTTTTTTAATAATTTATTCCAACTTGAAGATTTTTTTAATAAGGTAAAATAGAAATTGCAGCTATATACAAGGATACAGTATATTAGTTTGAAATGAATATATATATTTGTATAATTGAAGATGTAAAGTTATTTATCCAAGTTCTATTTTTTTCAACAATAAAAAAGATATTTGTATATCCTATTTTCACACATTGCGAATTTTTTAAAATTTAATGCGTCATAGACTTTTTGAGTTTTTTAAAATTTATTCTGTATCACATACCACAGAATATTATATCAGATATGCGTGCGATTATCAAACAATAAACTTCTAAGTTAATAAAATGTGTTGCTACAATTGTAAAATTAAACGAAAATCTGAAGAAACTTGGAAAAAAAAAAATTTTATACATTACGCTCAGAAGCGTGGCTACGGGATTACAAAACAGTTACGCGCACACATCCCTGCCGTGCCCATTAAGGCATATCGAATCTTTGCGACTTGGATATATAATCGACTATATAGGTGTACCAATAAGTCACTTGAATTATTATATCAACGGACCGAACTGAGGATTCTGCTCGCGCCATATATATATATATTCAACGAGAACCCCCACAGTTTGGTCCACAGCCCCCCAAGTACTCTCGCAGTCTGTAAATATTTTCAACAGCAAACTCTTGAAGAGAGAGAGACCTCGCTGTACAAACCCACGTTTATTATTATATCAACACGTGAGTTCGAGTTGGTGGCAACCGTTGAGAAGTTGGATATCCAACTAACGCAACGTAGACCCGCGCACTGTCGAGAGAACCACGGCGGTGTGAAATAAAAGCATACGCCGCCATGCGGCAAGTGCCCACACTTAATTGGCCACGCGCGGGAATAATTTGGGAAATTTGAAATCGATTGACATATGTATGCAATATGCATATGAGTACGAGGCAGCTGTGCGCGAGACGCCTGTAATACGCCTGTGATACGTGAGGTATCACCTCGAGGCGGGAGGGGATGAGGGAGACCCGACAAACTGACGCCAGTAGCCCCACCACGGCTAACGACCCACGCAAAAGACTCTGTAATCTGTATATATACACGCACACACAAACACGATGCGAGCGAGCAAGAAATTCCTCCGCGAGCAAAATAAAATCTATGTACGCGGTGATCCAGGGTGATTCACGCTTGCTCGCGATATACAGTGTGTGATATTGTCATTCTGAGAAAGCAGCTCACGGCAAAATAAGCTGGCGAGCGCGAGAGGGAAGGTCGTAGTTGGAGGCCGCATCAGCGGGAGACGAGGCCAAAGGGACGCTCGCTCTCTTACTCTGCTGGGCTTTGGGGAAGCCCTCACGCTTCTCCAACGCGACTAGACTATGCCTCGCTTGCCCCGGGACGTACACGAATAGATTTCTTGTCGAGTGTGCAGGCATTATGGTATGTTATGAGGCTTCTACCATGCCAGCACCAGCAGCCCCCCCTTTTATCTTGCCTCATGTTTTCTTTCGGCCCCACGACTGTACGTCTCATTCACAGTAGTGCAATTGCCACGCGGCCATTGAATAAATCTCATGATTGACCTTTTTATACGCCAATGTGTAGCAAAATATGCATGATTTTGAATTTCAGCGTGTTCCGGAGTTTATTGCACGATAGATGTCTGGAAATTCCATTATTCTTTACTATACCATAATGACTTTTTTTTGAAAAATAAAAAATATAACTAAGAATACATATACATATACTTAGATTGTTTTCAAGCAAGAAACGCGAGTTTTGTTATGTATATAGATGTTTGCAGGTGGGGTAAATTTTGATTTTTTTCAGCGTTATAACAGAATGCGATTTGAAATAGATTTCCACGGGACGATTTTTGAACCTATATAATAACTCTGGTGTTTAATATGCGAGATATTTTGATAAAAAAAGTAAACAACTTGTTGAAGCGCTTCATCTGAGGATGCGTCACTATTTCCAACTCTCACCTACTTGCAAATTACTCGAAAACTATGGATGTATCCAAATTTTCCACATGACATTTTTCCAAGCCCTTGAAATACTCTACAAAATTCGGCCCAATAAAAAATCTCGTAATGCCAATATTTACCGAGGTATTCCCAAACCAAAGAAAATCATTTAAGTATATACAAACAACCTTAAAAACAACGTCATCAAGCTTTTTGAAAAATCATCAGAAAAAATCTTACCTTGTGAGTCACGTCGGCATTTATAAAAAGGAATTTACAACACCGCGCCACTGCAAACTTTCACGCGTGATCACAGAAATCGTGGGCAAATAAGTGATCCACTCGACATACTGCACAAAATCCGTTAAATTTGGGTTGTTCTGATTAGTCAGTCGGGGAATCCACACTGGCGCCGGGTCCATCGAGGTATGTATATAAACGAAGCACTAGTAGCATACGCACACAAGATAAAATACGCGTGTGAGAAGTGAAGAATCGACGACGCACATGGAGACTGGTGTGCACTACACGGCTATGCACTCGGCAGTGTTTTGTTACGTATTTGGCAGAGAGCGCGATCGTGAGGTGCCCCACCAGCACGATGTTTTGGCCAATGAGGTAGGGGCCTGTGTATGCGTGGGGGATTCCTCGTGTGGCGCCGAGCGTCTGCCTAGCTCCGTGGAGCGAGGGGCGAGTTTATAACGAGTGTCGCCTGTAGCAAAAACAGGGACACGTTCAATTCAGCTATTCCGGGAAGCGACAGGCGCGCGGAAAATCTTGTGCCTTATTGTACTCATCTACATATATATATAATACACACAGCAATACGAGGAGACAGTATTATATTTGTCCAGGTATACATATATATATATATATATGATCCATGTGCGCGCAACTGCTTTGTAATTTCGTAGCCACGCTTCCGAGCGCAGAGTAGCATGGCTTTTTGCGCTCGGAGAGAAGATATTTTCTCTCGAGTACATCTGAGTGTACATCATACACGCCTATATCGATCCACGAGTGATGCAGACATGTTCATGCCCTTCACTTCGACGCCCTCAATTTTTCTGCTCCATCGGCGATCGACGTCGTTACACTCGGCAAATCTACGTGTTGGTCATTTTTTTTAAATACGGGATATCATGAAAATGGCGAGATTTCGTTGGATTAGTTGGGTTTCTATTTGAAAATTTTCTTAAGGCGAGTAACATCAGTTTTGGGGATAATATATGTTAGTAGTAGACGATCGCTTCTGCATTCCATCGAGACGGTTTGTCTTTCCCGTCTTTCCCATGACATACCTCGAATACGGTGTGTTTCATCCCCATGTCCATATATATCCTTCTTGAAAACCTACTTAATAAGGGTTTTCCCGGAATTAACCCTGAGCTAGCTGGTATTATATATATATTGTGTTTTTTTTACGCACACAAGGATATCTTAAAGATTATGAAACAATTTTAAAAATCAAAAAGTTTCATCACCTTTAGTTTTAGAAAAAATTTTTCATTGCTAACGTACGCGGTACCTAAAAAATTCAGAATGACATGAAAATGCTACAGTATACTTGACACATATGTGTATGCCAGAGAAGTCTGGAACGGGAGAAAAGGGTGAAAATAGTGCACCTGGATGATGCTCATCAGTGACGTAGATATCCAAATGTGTCTCTGCTGATGGGAAGGCAAAAAACCCGATAATATCTAGATGATTCATAGGATTTTTTTTGCTGACATTTAAATGGAAGCGAAGGAGGTGGCGGTTCATTGACTCTGTCTTGGATTAGTTGGGGCCCGCGTGCGTCTTGGTGGACAACAAAAGCCAGCGCACCTTTCACGAGCAGCGCCAATCTGGCCAAGATGGTGCAGACATCTGCCGACCATCTGTCGGGAGCGCAGTCAAACCACATCCCCTACTCTGCCGCCGCTGAAGCTTCCGGCGGCCGTCGAGCAAGGTGCGTTCGAGATTTTTTTTCTTATACCTTCCCTCACGCTCGAATTTCTAATTGGTAATCAGGGCAAGGTGGTCCGCTGCGATTGTATATACATATGCACCACCAACATTGATTGGATATCTAGAAACAATGTAAAACAAAAAACAACAATATCACCTACTTGACCCTTTACTTATAAGCCTCTTCCACGAAGGGCAGTGCGATGAGCACAACATAATAACATCTCCACGCGATATATACACGTATAGTGTACACAAAAACATTGTATCGATGCGATGCGAAGAGGACGAGTGGAGCTCAGGTTATCCCGGGAGTCTCAATAATCTACAGACTCCGACTACCCTTTAGTTGCTAGGTAACGGCGTGCCTTATTCCACCCTAGATGTCATCAGTAGGGTCTCCGCGGAAGCGACCTTTTGACATTTCAAAGACCTCGCCCGAGCATCGCTCAACTTGACGAAAAAAAAGAAAAAAGAAAAAATTCTATCGAGCCTTTGAGAGTTGCGTTTGTCTTCCAGAGCCTCTTGTGTGTGCCTAATAATGAGACAAGCATAACATAAAGTGCGAGTCTGGAATATAACAAAGAAAAAAGATATCCTGATGGCGCGCCGTGTACTCCTTCACTAAAATTATTTCAGATCTCTCGTGAGTCTGAAAGAGAATACACACAGCCGAGTAGAAATTATATATACATAATATACAGCGAAAAGGGCTTTTGATTATGAAGATTAAAGATATATATTCAGACCCTTCGCCATCTTGTGCAGCCTCGCGCCATGCAAACACAATCTTTCCTTTCGCCTCTTTCGCACGTTTGCTGCATTATCGACCGAACACGTATACTATAAAGAATAGGTTGACTTTACTTCTGCTAGATTTTTCAACTTTCTGGATATAGTATAGTCTTTGACCGTCAGCAATCAGACTATAGGTATATGTTTCCGCTGCTCGAATCTTTTGTTTTGCTTTAATTAGCCGCATTTTTCGTGCTCAGCTGTCACGCGCGAGGGTTTTTTTTAGAGCCCGCGGACCTTGGGCGTAAGAAAGTAAAATTTTCTGCACTTGAAGTTAGTAAAAAAATTCTTCAATTTTAATAATGTCTCGTCGGTATAAATATTTCAAATATTCACATAACGTACATAATTTTTACAATTTTTCAACAGCTAGCTATAAAAAAAAATATTTTATTAGAATATAGTTTGATAAACTTTGAAATAATTTTCGATATTTTTAAAAATATCAAGTGAGACGTCGAAACCCCGGAAGTCAGACTGAATAAAAATTTTCATCTAAAAATATTTTGAAAACAACTGCAATTGCAGAATTCTTGTAGCAAAGAATCGTTTTTTAGAATATAAAAAAAATATTCTAATCAATAACACTAATTTGAATAGGAATTGAGTGATAATTATATAGACAAACAATGAAGCCATAGTATAAGGACCCCCCACAAAATATATGTGTATTGTTCCAATGTCCTGAAATAAATTCCATGCTATAGATATTTGGAAACTTTGTCAGACCACCACTATAAACACTATATACAGTGTTACCCAATTCCCATCTCAGTGGGCACACTGCGAGCATAATATCGATTACCTGTCCGCAGCAGACACGCATTATTTTGGTTTGATAGTATCATCGCGCCCTTTCCATTGGCCGTGTACCAAAATAATCTGTTTTATATCCCCCATAAATATCAGATATCCATCGGGAATAATATATATATAATGCCTGCCAAGCAGAAGATTTGACTCTCAGGGTCAATAGGGCGAAAAAATCGTCCGTCGCGTGCATATCAAATTCATTTTCACCACAAAAGCCAACAAAAATCTTATACATTTATTGAGATGGTTGAGAACGGCCCCCGGCGTTCTATTCGGACAATAAACCGATGCGATGTTCGCAGAGTAGTCGCCTGATGGCCACGAAGTGTCTTCCGGGAAAGAGGAGTGGCCGGTTTGATCCTGCCGCCACGGAGAGCAGGATCGATAAAAAGGACACATTTTTTTCACTCGATTTCACTCGTACAATTTCTCTAAAGTACCTATAGTATAATTCTTTAAAAATTTTACACTGATTTTGTTATCTGAAACTTGGTCGTCGGGATCATATTATACATAATATTATTTTGTAAAATTTCTAAACGTAATTTGCCTTTGGAAAATATGAGAATTTCCCGAAAAATCTCGAGGTAAATTGACCAGGAGTGCAAATTTGCGAGGAAGAATTTTTCCAGGAAAATATTCTGCTTATACCAACCGAGCAAAAATAAAAATTTATGCCAATGCAAATGGAAAATTTTCCACACCCGTGAAACGGATTTTCCTTTTAAACAGGCAACCAGAAGGTCCAGGAGATTCTCGGATATTTTATCCTGAGGGATGAAAATTGTTTTCCACACGCGATTTTGCCTCGCATGCACTCCTATGCCTGAAGGAAAAAATAAATTTTTAATAAGTTGCTATTAACGTTGTTGTTTTATTTTTTATATTGAATATAGGTATATCTGCTTTTGATTTTATGTTTTGTGGAAAACAATGCATTTGTTGTATGCAGGACATATGCGAAAAGCGAGAAATGTTGATTTTGCGGTGGAAAATATATGAGGTGAAAAAAAAAAAAATATGACCAGAGGATTTTGGGGTGATTAACTGAAGAAGTAAGTAATTTTTACCTTTTCTAATTTATACTTCCACTTGTAATTATATAATAATCTATAACTCGATCGGGAAAGTGAATAATAATTTTTTATTATAGTCAATTTAAAGTGGTTTTTATCGACCAAACAGAAATATTATTTTGGGATAATGTCACTTGTGCATGTTTTAGCGATGGAAAAAACTTATTTCCATCGATATAAAGTGCATCAGTTATATTTTCAGCGAGCAGAATCAAGTGTCAGGATGAAAATTTTTTTGACAAGAATATTTTTCAAAGCTCGTGAAATTCTCAACATAAAATGTTTAGAGTAAAATTTTATATATACCTACAACCCACCATATTTGAGATATTTGCCATGAAAAACCATGCCAAAAACACAATAAAATCCCTCTTTCACGTGAGTTCTCATCGTGCAACACATAAAAAAAATCATCAAAAAAAAAAAATGATTAGCAAGTGTTCTGCAGATTAGAAAAAAAATTCTTCGAAAATTGTCGCAACAACCCAAACGGTCAATATATGTATATCATCTTCATCACTGCACGGCGCAACTTTTCGTGAATGCTCCTGTTCGCCTGATACTCTAGAAATCGTGCTTTTGGTGACTGGTAAATATTTGTAAACGTAATTTCCACAAAATCCCTATACAAGTAAATAATAACTCACATTGTGGTTTCACTGCGACCGATAAATTTCAACTAAACACAGTGCGCAATCCATTTAGAGCATGCTTCCCTAAATTTATGTTTTCCTGTGACCTATCTAGAGCTAAGACCTACGTCAGTCTGAGAAGTCACCCCGGGAAACCCCTTTGCGTGCTCCAAAAAAAAAAAAAAAACAAATCCGTTGCGATGAAAACCGATCCCCTGATATGACCCTCCCTATATAGGTATAATATATAGGCGAGTCAATCAGTCGGAAAGCTCACTCATAGAGTGGCCTTAAGCTCTTGCGCCCGAGCTTTTCCACAGGGGTTTGTAATCCGAGGGGTGATTAGGTGGGGATGCAGTGCAAGAAAAACTCGAATTTACCCGAAAATCCGGGATCGAGGTATCCAGCGAGCAGGAGTCGAGGAGTCTGGACACTCCCGGAGGATCCGCAGGATGTTAATGTCATCCAGGGGGGGTTTTCCCGATTCACAGACACACGGGAAAATACGCGCGGCCGTTTAACAGGAGCGCAAATATGTCAAAAGCTCGGAAAATCCCACCAACATTTATTCCTGATGGTGAAAAATACTTTCCCCGAGCATGTTGTTGTCGTAATCTATTTATTTGGTCACATCAATTGATCAGTTGTAATTTTAATGACACAAAAACGAATGTCTCAATGAAAAAATAATCTCAAATCGAGAGTGAGAGAGAGAGAGAGTTGTGCCTCAGAAATTTTTTGGAGAATGATATATGTATAGAAATTTTAATGAAAGGAGGATGAAGGAAAAAAAAAAAAATTTAAGACGATAGAGATTATAATCAAGTTTTGTTCTGTTTCATTTTTATATGGTTTTTGATATTTGTGCTTATATATAGGGATGTGTACGCGTCGCGCCACAGTATATGAATCAAGACTGAGAGAAGCAACTGGCGGCAGTCTACTAGGAGACTATAGATCCTTGAGGGTGGAATGTAACGGAAATGCTAGGCGCAAGCTCTCCATCTAATGGGAAAAATAATTTAATGGATTTGTTAAATATTAAAAAAAAATTTATCAATAATTTTTTCTTTAAGATGAAATAATTTTGCTGAAATTGAAAATAAAATAAAAAAACCATTGCGAAAATGTCTCGCAGTCTCCATGAATGACATGACTCTTGGTCCCCTTGACGTGATATAAAAAGGACTCGAATATTTCAGTGTTTATTGCTGACATTTCTAATTAACTTTTTGCAAAAGGGCAAAGTAGGAAAAATAGCGCATAAACTCGCTTGGGGCTTGTCCTCAGCAGTTTTATGGATGAAATAGTAGCGAAAAACGCGAGTTAGAATGCTGGCAGGTAAACGTGTATAAAAGCTGCAAGGTATTATAGGTATACTTTGAAGCGTAAAGGGTGTGAGGCAAGAGGCGGTCGGGGCGAGGACTTTAAGGGTTTCGCGCGTGTTTTATGTCCTGGATTCCCGGCGGAAGCGAACACCGAGCACTGAAACGATGCACCGGGGGTTGGAATATTATGCCCTTGCATTGTGCGAGTTTACGACTTTCCCGGGAGCTGTGCGAGCCCCGGAAATTCGTTGCAGAGGATGCTATAGCACAACCAGCTCGCATTCGATTTTCCCGGCTCTCGTATCACACCACCGAGCCCTTATTCGAGAAGCACCAGGGCAAAGTGCAGTGCTTGTGCTTATAACGATATGACCACGGTATACTGCCATTCAAGCGAAAATAAGACGTGACTGACGTGAGATTGTGCGCGTGCTCATATATATATATATAGTATATCACCCAGAACCAAGCAATAATAAACTATCAAATTTTCACCAAAGACCTTTTTTGAAAATTCCAACTTTAAGTTAACCAACTTGAACAGTTGGTTAATATAAACTAACGGGTTTATTTTATAGGAAATTTTTTTTATCAGCAAACTTTTTAAAACTTTTGAAATTATAATCTACTGAACACCTTATATGTTTCAAAATTATGGACAGAAAACCAACCATTTTTAAAACTTTTGAAATTATAATCTACTGAACACCTTATATGTTTCAAAATTATGGACAGAAAACCAACCAAAACTCATCATACATATTTTTATATGTATGTTCATTACAATAACTATAAAAAAAAGGTATTTTATGTTCTCTTATACAAAATTCCTCTCAATCCAACTAATTTCAAAAGTTATCGAAAATTATATTATTTATTACAATAACTATAAAAAAAAGGTATTTTATGTTCTCTTATACAAAATTCCTCTCAATCCAACTAATTTCAAAAGTTATCGAAAATTATATTATTCAAAAAAATCATGTTTTTTCATAATATTATCTGAAAATTCAATTTATCAAATTTTCCAAATAAGTCACTTATAGCTAATTTTTATGAGACTCCGGACTTGAACAATTTTTTTTTTTCAACATAAAACTCTCTCTCTCTTTCTTCTCGGTTTTTTTTTCACCAGCACTCAAGTCCGATTAGAATTATCACATTCACACCATGCACAGTCAGTGCTATATACTCATTTCCAATCTACTTTTGCACGTCGATCAAATTTAACTTTTGCAATTGCCCATCATATATGAATTGATGAACCATTCTGTACGCATACATCTGCAGTATTTTAGGAATAATAATCACAATGATGGTCCTAAATAAGCGTGATAAAACTATTTTATGCTAGAATGTGGATATTTATTCCGTACGGGAGATAAAATTTTTTTTTGTTATTGACGAAGCTGCGTCTGAGAGCAATTAAAGGCAAGCTTTCATAGCTCCCGAGAGCCTGTATATATTCCAATTGGGGCCAAGACGACTAATCGCTGCGAGCAATGCATGCAAGTGCGAGAGTGACGATTTGTTTTGAATGTGAGGATGCCAAAGGCCTGTACAAGTTATTCAGTATTTCAATTCAGGTCGACTCTAGAAAATATATATCATTTATATACTTTTTTCGTCTAAAAACAGGAAAAAAATAATTATATCTTATGGCCCTGCGTGAAGACGACACAATTGTCAAATTGGCGGGGAAAAACCTGTTCTCATTGCGGAAATAAGCAGAAAGAGAGAAAAAAACCCCCGAGAGTCTCGTGAACAGGAGAAGCTGGTGCGCGGATGAGGGATGGGGTTGCATCACATCAGGACATCTATAGCCCAGTGCAGCATATAGAAGGGTCGTATAATATATGCCATTCCACGGTGGGTTTTACTGCATATTGAAGCCATAACCCGCGCTTATATACAGCCCTTTTAGTCGATGCACGAGCACAGTTGCTGGGAGATATAATTTCCAACGCCTTAGACTTAGTCAAGGTAATCCTTAGGACATTGACGCTCCTGTTAAGTTAGTTAGAATGCGTGCATGCACTGCAGCGCGACGACGAGAGAAAGACATTTCTAACCTTCCCATGAAAGTCGAGAGATAAAATCCTTCTTTCAACATATTGATAATATCTCAAAACTAGACTTGGAGATTGTTGCTCAGGTTTTTTTGTGTATAACGCTTGTTGCTCTACAAAAAAGTTGAAAAATTTTCAGATAAAATTTCGATAAGTTACGCCATTTATATACATATACAATTTGCAGAATGTATATAGGTATACTATTCGAGAGACATCCGATTCGTGCCGCAGACTCCAAAGAAGGATTATTCTTTTCTCAGCAACGGATAAATCTGCGAAATTGTACATGAATAAATTTTTTTTTGTACATTCTATTTAAATACTACTATAGAATAAGAATTTTTCAATAATTACGGGAAATTTATTTAATGATAAACTCATACCAACTTTTCAACTAATCAAAATCCCTCCTCGTGTCGTTCTATCTGAAATGAACTCTCATGCACACCACTGCTATACGTAAAATATATCAATATCACTGATATGCTAACTTGGTCCAAAAAATCTGGACAACTCGCCACCAGTTGTTGAATACTTTTTTGCGCTTGAAAAAAAAATTATAAATTAACAAATGACTTTATTAACACACGTACGTCTAACACTTTGGCTGTAATGTTTGATTATAACATTTTAGTCCAAAAATTTCCTAATAGTTATCGATGACAAGTCGATTAATTTCTTGGAAATTTTTAAATTTTCGCCAAAACTCTTGAACCGTATAAATTAAATTATTGTATAAACTATAAGCATGTGCATGCCCGCTTGGTTGGGCGAGCTACTTATTTGAAAAATTTTTTTGTAACTGATGATAGTTCAATGTTTCATTCGATTATTTCAAATATGTACTGCTGTGGCCATTTAACATAGGAATCTGCATTATCGACATCACTTCCTCCTTTATCCATTGACAGTATTATTATACCCATTGGGTAAAATTTTTAATTTATTTTTCTGATTTTTGTGGCAATAGGTTAATTTTGGTAGAAGAAAAAATGTAGTTAGTAAAAATTTCGAAATTTTATAACGGAAAAAAAATATTTTTGAAATTTTACGTGGACGCAGTTACAAGAATATGGTGGTTGTTTTTTCTTGTTTTTCTTAAACAAAGCAAAAAGTAATAATACTTTTCACGACAATAATGAATCTAATGATGGAGTTTTATCCAAATCAACTGTAAATATTTCAGTAAATAAAATGTGAAACAAAATAACGAGGTAAATGCCTTTAGGACTTTCATCGACTTATGTATTCTCGTCTCCTGGCCGCTTAAAAATATTACTTCAGCCCCATATATTGTGCAAAGGCATTTCATTTCAAAGTGTAATACTGGATAATTTTTGCTTTTCAAACAATTACCCGATTTATACGACATAAAAAAAATTAAACTTACCTTTAACTACCTCGATGTGTTATGCTTTCTGTGATCTAGGTGTACTTTTTTCTCTATATTTTTCGTCGATTGATGAACACAATGTCTTTTTCGGTATGTTGACACAATATGTCACATACAAAACCCCACTTCCACTCCTTACTTTTAGTTTTATCCCTACTTAATTTTTTCGATAGCACTCGCCTAACCGATGAGAACGATCAACGTTTTGCGACAGTCCCCGAAACGACGTCCTACTGGACAGAATTTACTTCTCTCACTGATTCTCTTTGTTCTTCGATACTTTTGGGACGTTTTCGGGGACGTGTTGTCGCAAGTTTTTATTCGCTTTTCATTCTCAACACCTACGTTCACTGGATATCGTTATTCTACAATAATGGACAATCAAGGTACGATTTTTTTTTTTTCACCATCTTTACAAAGCACCATCGTATTCGAAACGAAAAATTCCATTTGATTCACTCGCTAAATATTCAAGCTTTATACTAGACGACGTACATCTATATTATATTGGCTGCGACAATTGAAAATTTTTTTTTATCGAAAACTACTTTTTAACGACACATCGACGCTAGAGTGCGATTGCGTCTAAAATTAGCTATCGCAGTCATGAAAAAAAAAATTGTGTTGCTCGCACTCTGATGTCTCAAGTAGTCAAATAAAATGGCTGACATGACCGAGAGTGACGCGCTCGTTGTAAGTAAAAAAAAACTGTGTGGTATTCAGATATTTTTTGATTTTTTGACAATCTTGGATTTTTTTAGTAACGTGTGTTCTCAATTGGTGAATTTTTTTTTAAAGAAGAAATCATAAATTCTGCCGAGTTCCTTCATGTCCGTAAAACGCGGGCTGTCGAGACAATGTCAGAAACGTCCGAGGGAACAACAACGACAACGACGAGTGCAAGTGGTCCCCATGGATTTGATAGTCGCGAAGAACTTTTGGAATATGCTGCGATTCTAAATGCGGCCGATCCGGATAACCTGTATCGTGATCGTTTTCGTGTGGATCGTCGAAAATTGGAACAAATGTTGCTTGGTTAGTTGGATATATTTTTGTTTATTTGCCACCTGTAATCCCATTTTATTTTTCTGTATGTGTCCCTTTCACAGTTGGATATTTACCTGTGTTGTTATTTTGAATCTTTTACAGGCAGTGAAAACGGCATTCCAGAGTCTGCTGATATTTTTTTTCACCGGGTGAGTCATAATATCGCCTTATTCTATCTATCAATAATATTCTGTGATTGAATTGTTTCGACGAGTACCTATAAAAACCAAAAATTGCTCATAGTTAGATAATTTCAATAAGACAAATTTTTTTCAACATAAACTTGATAGTACGAATCCAATACGTTAAATGTTTTTTTTTTTTTTTCGTAAAAAAGTTCTTTTTTAATATTGTCATTAATTTTTTTATTGAATGCAAAAAATCTAGATTTCCCCATCGTGGCAGCTTAGAAAGAATCACTGCAGCCGCAATTTCCAGGCGGTAATTAGGTTAAAAAAAAGTAAAATTGAACATTTTATTTTGAAAGAGATAAAAATAGTTCATAAATAGATACAGTTACTAGGAAAAAAATGGTGCGAGTTGAATACACAAATTAAGTTTTTCTCATCTTTGAAAGTGTGAAGGTAATCAAAAATATTCGCAGATTCAAAAAATTGATAGTTTGTCCAAAACAGAATGTGTATTATCATGAAACGATTGAGCACTTATCTCTCAAAAGTGGTCTGTTATTATTTCAATAATCGTTACAAATATATAAGGCATGACAATAGAAACGATGTTTTTCCTAATTTTGTCACTCACTGTATTAAATTTTTGTTTTTGTTTTGTTTTTTTTTTTAATTTTTATTTTAGATTATGACTGAAACTAATACCTTCATTACATGGCCGTCTAGGCTAAAAATTGGCGCCAAATCTAAAAAGGGTGAGTTTTAATATCGGGGCCAATAGTTTTTTCAATTTAAGAATTTTTGTTTATTTTGCCTTTTTAAGGAACATTTTTTTGATAAAAAAAAATTGTACTAAAATTAGTGATTTTTTCTTTATTGTTAGCGAAGTGAGATCATTGTAGTACAATTTCGGTCGCTGCAATGAAAAAAATTAAAAAATAAATAAATAAAAATCAAACATGACAGAATTTAACTAAAAAACAATGCAGTTAAAAGATATCCAACTAATACATAGTTTACAAATAGAAATTAGATAAAAAATGACGAATAAAAAAAATTAAATATTTATTTATTAATGTCTGTATAAAAATTTTTTGTATTACAAGAAAATGGTTTACAGATCCGCATTTAAAAGTCGTGGGTCACGTGGAAGACGTAGAAGCAGCTAAGGAAAAAATATTGGAAATATTGAACAGAAGAGTAAGTAACAAAAATAATAATAATGATAATAATATATATTTTCCATAAAATACTGTAAAAGAATCGATTATTTCTGACTGCGTGATTAAAAAAATTTTTTGATTTATTCCTACTCTTCCCAGGAAAGCATACGCGTTACTATGAAGTTGGACGTGAGCTATACCGATCACTCACACATCATTGGAAAGGGTGGACTAACAATTAAGCGAGTGATGGAGGAAACAAAGTGTCACATTCATTTTCCTGACAGCAATCGCAGTAATTATCAAGAGAAAAGTAATCAAGTGTCTATTGCTGGTGAGATAGAGAGCGCCGAGGCGGCCCGAGCTCGCGTGCGGGTAAGTTTTACTCTGCAGTTTTTCGAGATCGTCATAAATTAAATTTATTCAATAAATTGGATATTCCAGAACTTAACACCGCTGATATTCTCATTTGAACTGCCGATAATGGGATCCTGGCAATCAATTCCCGACTCGACAACTCCGGAAATTGTGAAAATTCAAGAAAAATACAACATCCAAGTAATGTTCCGTACTAGACCAAAGCTTCACTCTACACTAGTACTGGTCAAAGGTTGCGAGTGGGAGGTTCAACGAGTTAAGGAAGCCACTGTTGAACTTATTAAGCACATATGCAAACATTTAGCTGTGAGTATGTAGCTCATTAATTTATTTACTAAGAAAAAGCAGTTGGGCAAAAATCTGGATTCTTTTTTCCATTACAGAACCAGATTCAAATTCAAATGGCAATGGAGATCTCGCCGCAGCACCACAGCACTGTTTTGGGCCGTCAGAACAGCAATCTAAAACAAATAATGCGTCGTACACTAACTCAAATAATGTTTCCGGATGCTGGCGATCCGAATATTCCGAATCTTAAGAAAAGCAACGTAATAATAATGGGAAATATCGACAATGTATACGCAGCACGAGAGCAGCTGATAGGATCACTGCCGCTGATACTAATGTTCGATCTACCGGAGACTATAGCCTCTACACTGGACACTGAGAGCATCACAAATCTGATGCAGTCGCTGGACGTGATGATTAGTGTGCGCCACAGGCCTAAGCAGACCAATCCATCGGTAATAATCCGCGGTGTGGAGAGAAATGCCAGCAGAATTTACGAAGCCAGGAGACGGCTTCTCCAACTGGATGAACCAAGGGTTGAGGCGGCTATACCAATCTCCTACTTTATTCCAAATGATAGTCACATGTTTTTGGGCAACAATAGCAGCAGTAGCCTGACACGAGATTCACCTTACGGCCGGTCTGTGCTACCCTCTTTGCACAATTTATCCCCCTTTGGATGCAGTAGATCGGATATTTCGACGTTTAACCCTAATTACAGCTCGCAGTACCTCCCCAATCATCCCAATGTCCAGATGTTGGCGGCAACGCGTCAAATTATGCACAGCAGCATGGCGCACGCTTATCACCCGCGCTGTACCAGCAGTCAGAGCCTGCACGCTGACTATTTGTCGCTTAGCAGCACCTCCAGCAGTCTCTCCAGTCCGGGAGACAGCTGGAGAACCACCTCGCCAAGAAGTTCCACCGACAGAACATCGAAATTCGATGTTTCTGATCCGTTTGTCGCTGGTAATAATTCGATTGGCCATCGACAGAGTTCTCAGAGTGTGAAAATTGAAGCTATCAAAGCCATGCAGACTAAGTCTAAGAACGCTGGGTGTGCAGGCGTCAGGGAAACTATGCCGGCTTCAGAACCCACAGAGGCGTCTTGTTGTAAGGACATTTTGCAGCCAAATGATCTTTGGGATGAACCGACTACTCCTTTGGCATACATTCCAGCAGATTTTACTGTTGAGCCCACGCAAGATTGTGATCATGCAGTCGGAGGTATGAACTCGGGTTTTCTCGATGAAATTTCACGCGCCAAGGCCAATGAAATTCCGGCTCTAGGGCCACATGACGATCTTGATGTTATCCTCACCAGCATCGGACTTGAGAAATATATCCGTACGTATTTTTTCGGTTTTTTTTTTCTACAGTTGGGTATTGTACTGCTTTGTGATAAGAAAGGCGACAAATAATTATCGAAAATCGACTTTTTTTTCGTTGGTTTTTTTACTGTTTTTGATCTGAACTTGAAATTTAAATTATGGCTTCTGCTTGTTTATTCCTAGGATTAATTAAGTCTCATGAGGTCGATTTGACCATGTTTCGATCATTAACTGATAAAGATTTATTCGAGCTTGGAATCACTGCTTGGGGAGCCAGGCGCAAAATGTTGCTTCTCATTGCGGGTATGCTTTTCATGCTTTAGTCCGTTTGAATGAATAAAATATCAATTCTGATATATTTTTTTTTTCTCTGTTTAGAACTTAACAAACGTACAATGGTATTTTCTGGAAGTGTTGCACCAGGAGCCGAACGAAAATTTTCTTTAACCAAAGCCAGCAGCGCTGGCCAAGCTGCAGCTCTCCTGCAGTCCAATTGGTCTAAAACACTGTGATAAAGTAAAATTGATCAATAACTGGGACCATGCATAAGGTTACAAGTGTTACAGGGATAAAAATTGTGCTTGTTGACTGAGCTAGCGATTATAAGACCCAACGGCGGGGTCTATTTCATTTTTCAAGCAACTTTCCAACAATATTTTTGCTTCTCACTATATCTGAAATCGTAGTTAGTCCCAATATTTACTTATAATTAATTTATATGCATGCTCAATTAGTTGGATGGTAGATATATTTCATTTACTTATAAATTATTGCATTGAAAAAACAATTAATTATCTACTATAATTAATTTATAAATACATGCGTATTTTGTTTTGGCGCAAGCCTGAAGAAAAATATGTTCTAGAGACTTGGAATCCTCGAATTCGTACCTAAATAATATTAAGTATTAATAATTTATTTATTTTCACTGTTTTTTTGCATGAAATGTTGCGTGCGGATTGGATTGGAAATAGTCTTTTGTCAGCAACATATATATTAGGGGAATATTGCGTGAAAGGGCTATTATATAGAATCCTCATCGGCCACATAAAATATATAGGCATGAGGTGAGGTCAACAAAATGTCCACAGTAGTCAAGTAATAATAATAATAATAATAATAATTATTATTATTATTATTATCATCGGAAAACAGTGTAATAATATCTCATGATGCACTTCTTAACATACTTGTTTTTAATGGTATATTTTTGGAATTTTTTGTCGTTTTTTTAAAAACTGTAGTTTACTAGAAACAATAATTACAGAATGTCAAAGATTTAGGAATTATTGAAAATTGTATTTGATACGTTGATATTAAAATGAGTAATATATGGCCCACACACCCGATCTATCAATAAGAATATAAAAAAGGCTGTGATTTATTTTATTTACATTTTTTTCTGTTATAAAGGTGAAAAATATTTTCTTATATAGAACAGCGGTAAAAAAAGTCTGCATAAGTGAAAAAATATAATAATTGGGATCCAAATTTTTCAATGCACGAAAATATTAAAAAAAAATGATAATAAAAATGGCCAATATTAAATTTAATGAATATTTAAATAATATGGAAGCAAATTTATACAGGGCGTCTGGGATTTTATAATCATCAAAATAATATAATTTTTATTGTAGAGGTATGAAATGACATAATCATTTTTGTTAAGTAATGCACCTACTCTTGGATAATTGAAGTTATAATTCATAAAGTAAATTCATATACTTACTGAAAAATTTTTTTTAATGAAGTAATTTCTGCAATAACTTTAGACAATGTGTAAAATAAATAAATATAATATATTTTCGAGTCTGGAGTAGCTTCAAACAGAGTTAGGATAAAAATTAGCCTGTTAAATTATCTGTGATATTCGTCCGTACACGTTTGTATCGATAATTTTTATCGCATTTAATTGGTTTTCTCATCACCTGATTAATTCACTTTTTTTCACTTGTCAAAAAGTTGCAAATTTTTTACTTAATTTTGTAAGAAACTAATTTTTTTGGATTGAGAAATATCAGCTTCTCCTTAAAAAATTTGTTAGATGCAAAACATGTTCTTGTACTATCTAACTCTTGCTTTCATCATATTTTTTGATCATCAATTTGATTGTAGTTTGTAAAAAATGCCAGCAAATTCTATAGGATAAATAAATTATTTATAGTTATAAATATTGAGCAATTTATTCAAGTGTAAGTGTATTTTTACACTTTTAAATGATTGATTAAGCGCATTTATACTCAGAATACTTGGATCAAAATTATCATTTCTCATCAATGATTTTTTTTTCTTTTTCAAATTCCCGGGACTGTCAGTGAATTTACAATTGCATGATATGCGTTCAGTATATCATCGAGATGATTTATAACATGAACATATTCACCTCTTTAAAAAAAAATTAAAGTCCATATCGATTGCGGGATAACTACTAACTAGTATAGTGTCGATTTTATGCTTTCGCACTTTGTACTGATAGTAATACTTAAGAAAATACAGAAGAAATTAGGAAAACGTTATAAACCAACTAACTAATTAGTCAGATTTAAATTGCCCAGTTGAATTTGCTTGTCTCGTTGGCCCTGGAGGCTGTTGCGAATTCCGTAGAAAATATATATACACAATCCTGCAAAAAAAATCGATAGTTAATATATTTAATGGAAAAAAATTAAAAAAAATTTTAATTATTGAAAATTTATATACCAATAGTCATCCAAGTGGCAAATGTAACCCAAGTGGAACATTTTAATTGCGTCATGAGGTAGACATTAATAGAGATATTGAGACATGGCAATAATGGCACGAGAGGGACCTAGAAGAATTGATAAAGTTTTTATAATACATATTGCAGTGAATGAAAAAAATGATTAAACACTCACTTTAAATGAAAGAGAATCCGAATTAACCGGCTGTCGGCTTATAGCAATGACAATTAAAATTGCAGTGACTCCAATGATGGTGGCGATCATGTGGAAAGATACACCTATGGGACTGGCATCAAACTCGGCATAATTGATGAGCAAACCCAGAATAATCATCAGGCCAGCTATAATTATTTGTAAGAAAAAAATTTTTTTTTAATTACATTTAATTTCATGTGAGAGCATGAAATAAAATTTGATCCGACAGATATCCGACTTTTATACATAGAAGGTAAAATCTCTCTTATACAAAATAAAAATGAAAAGAAAAAATTTTGTTTTCATAACTTACTGAATAATATTGTCCCATTACGAGCCACATTGCTGGAAAATTTTGTGACAGTCTGTTGATTGTTCAAATTAAAAAGCTGACCTAAGTAGCCTATACAACTCAGATCATCCTCATACAAGGAACGTTTAGATCCTTTATCAATTCGTTTAGACTCTTTGTACCTGAGAATAAGTACACAAATAGCAACAATTGTGTAGGGTAATAGTGTCGCTAATGACATTGTGTCTATGAGTTGATCGATGTTAAAAAAAACAGTCATGAATCCGATTAGTAATCCCGAGACTAGTGTACTTATCACAGGTGTTTGAGTTTTTTTGTGAACTTTAGCAAGGAATTTAAATATAATTCCATCACTTGCCATGGCATAGAGGATCCTTGGCATGGGAAACAGTGCGCCAAATAAACTAGTGCACAGTGCAAACGCCGAGCCAATGTTGACAATTTTTTTTACCACGGGCCAGCCTACCTTGTGAAATACATAAGGAAACGGTGCCTCGGCATTCTGAAATGCAGAAAAATAAATCATAACAATTAATTAGTAATAGCACTAAAGTAATTAAGATTTTTTTTTGTTTTTGTGTTGACAAACCTGATCGTAGTAGGGACACATCATTGTAAGAACGACAGCGATTGAGAGGTAGGCACCAAAAACGATAAAAAGTGAGATTGCGATGGAAAGTGGGATATTTTTCTGAGGATTTTTCGCTTCCTCGCCAGTTGCTGCAATCGAATCAAAGCCAACAAATCCGAAGAAACATCTGGCCGCTCCAGTCATAACTCCAGTCATTCCAAAAGGCAAAAAACCTCCATTGCCACCATTTTTCACATTGGTCGGAATATCCTTCGGTGCAATTCTCCAATTTGACACGTCAGCTACACAAAATCCCGATAAAAATTATTATTAGCATATAAAAATTGTTTTAAGAAATCTATACAAGTTTTATAAAGAAAATAATATTGTATTTTCATCAAAATTTATATGAGTAAATCATAAATGCATACGAAAATCACTAAAAACAATTTAAATTATAATTTATTTTTGTTTATAAATAAGACCTTCTTACCTTTTATTGCACCAGCAACAACGACAATCAGTATAGTCGATAGATTAACGACAGTTAGTCCCATATTTAAATAGGATGATTCTCGTACGCCAATGCAAAGTAGAGCAACTTGCAATTGAACAACAAAAAAGGCAAAAAAATCTGGATAACCCGACAGATGCTCTAAATTTATTGGCATTGTTGCTCGAAACCATTGTCGCATCTGATTGTCAAACAGCGAATCCACATAATTACTCAGACCTCGAGCAATACTGGCTGTGCCTGCAATTAATCAAAAACTGTCACTAATCTAAGCCTAACAAAAATTTGGAGAAAACTTACCAATAATGTATTCTAATATTAAATTCCAGCCAATGATAAAGGCAATAAATTCACCCACGGTGACATAGCTGTACGCATATGCTGATCCCGATTTTGGCACTCGTGCGGCAAATTCACCGTAGCACATTGCTATAAATATTTAAATTCATATGCAAGTATTTTTCAATAAAAAAAAAAAGAATTATTTCAAGCTTACCTGAAAGTGTAGAAGCAAAGCCGGCAATCAGGAAGGATATACAGACAGCAGGGCCAGCCTCATCCTTCGCAATGCTTCCAGCCAGGACATAGACTCCTAAACCCAGAGTTGCACCGACTCCCAGTGCCGTCAAGTCAAATAGGCCTAGCACCCTGGCAAGTTCACTTTTTTCCTCAGAGTCATCCGTCACTCGTTTTCGAGATAATATTCGCCAAATTTTCGTCGCCATGGTTTACAGTATGTCAATCGTTACTGAGATTTTGGTGGCTGAGTGGACGTTTGATCCAATTTCAATCACTGATTGCTGCTCCAATTCGCCGTCAATGTCTTTATGTGCCTGAAATAATTTTTTATTTAGCCTACTTTCGTTTTAAATCAACTAGATTGATGCTACATGCGGGTGAGTATGCTTTCAATTAATCTAATAGGGATTTTTTATTTATATTTAATATATATATATAATTAATGCATGATTTTTTTATATGTTGAGTCGTTCGATCTACTACCATAAAAATTGTATTTTTAATTAATTCAATTTTTCAGTATTTATACACTATTTAATTTTTTATATTCCAATTAGCCGCACGATACTAAAATATCCGGCGGCAACCATGTGTCTTTTATACAAAACTTTGTCCTAACCTCTTGCAATACCTACATGAAACCTAAATTTGATTTATCAATATATATTTCTTTATTTATATCGACCGCGGGTGAGTTTAAAATTCACGCTCAATTGTTTAGAATATCCGCATATTAACGTTTATCATTACATACACTGAAACGCAACCCGTGAATACGCCGGCATTGAGCAAAATATTAATTTTAATTCTCTGATTAAAATTATAAAAACAGGATTACTATCTATAAAAAATTTTTAAAATCAAAAGACGTACATATACCTGTTTTATTTCACCGTCTGGAAGGATTTGATAAGAATTTCTGTCATTCGTAATTGGCGAAACGAGAGTAAGAACAACGTGCATGTCACACAAAAAACTAAATTACTTTATTATGCACTTTACTTCCCTATAAGTATAGAAATGCACAAACATGTGAGTGTTTTGTTGGGTTAATAATATAAGAAATTCAATTTTAAAATAACCGAATGTAACCTGACGGAAAGTGAATTAATTTTCTTATGATGATGCAATACTGGATATGATACGACGAGACGGCCGGACATGCATGCAGAGGGTATGTATGTATAAGTACTATATATAGATAACTACTAGAAAAAAATTAAAGTGGGGGTTAAAAAAAAAATTCACCGAACAGGTGAGGATATATATAGTCCACCAATACATATATATATATATATATAGCAGTGTGTACAGTATATTGTATACCCGCGGCCTCGCGATCGTCTAAAATCACGGTATATACACCATCGTACAACGCGCCAATATTGAAATGCGCTGTCCATCAGTGCGTTTATGGTTTCGTGTACTTGTTGTAATTCTCGTATATTTTGAATGATGAATTTGACAAGTTTATTTATTTTACATTCGCAGGATTGAAAACTTGAAGCAATATTTGATTATATTCATACATTAATTGAGTTCCATTTGATAAAGACATTGAAATTTCTGCTTTCTATTCACAGATCGTCTTTCCGGAGAATTTTACTTTTGTTAAAGTGATTTATCTTGATCATTTTTCGCCTTAAAATTGATATAAAAAACATGATTCCACAATTTTTCACCTTGTTTAAAGTTATTTTAGATCTTGGAATATTTTTTTCTTGCCGAAAAATGAATTATCTATCATTCAACACTCTATTTAAGAGTAAAAAGAGCTTTTTTACGTTATCCGTGACGTTAGACGATTGTTTGTGCAGTTGTACACTGTCAAAAATGTTGCGATCGGTAACTGGCGCACTCTATCGGCCGTGGTGCTGTCGTATATATTTTTTTTCTCTCTCTGGTCAGCGGTCTACAAACATTGACCCAGTCAGTCCACCGTTAGTGTGAAAAAATGGCGGATGTGGACTTGAACATCGACAGCTTAATTCAAAGATTACTCGAAGGTATTTGACAAAAATTTTATCATCTACATGTGATATAACAATGTCATTGTTGTACTTAGTCATTTGTGTTTGACTGTGTGTCAAAAAATTTGTGAAACATTCATAAAAATCCCGATAAACATTTGACATGCCTACTTGCAATCCATCACACACTGCATTGCTGTCTATATCACTTGGTTGTTTTCATGGCTCGTTCATGTTCGATGGTTATCCGATAATTTATCTAATTTAATTAACAATTCAATTCAGTCATAATAGTGTCATTTTGTGAGTATGTGTGCGCGTGATTTGCCATATTTTCCCTCATTATTTGTCATTATATGGTCGGGCATTGACACCTTGTTTCTTACATTTTCTTACTCGTCTTATTTATTATCAACCTTGTTCTCAAATTGCCAATTATGGACAAGATGTCAATGCATCACCAGTAATCGCTGTTAATTAGTTGAAAAGAAAAAAAAAATATATATATATATACTGGATTAAAAGAAAAAAATATTTATAGAAACTAGAACAGAAACTATTTTTTTCTTTGTTCTTTCTCTCATGCTTCTTACTGGAATTGAACTTGCTGGTAAAGTATATCACACGCAGAATAATCCGGTTCAGAAGAAGGGCAGACTAGCCGATATATTCTTATCGGAATTTTCGGGTATGCAAGAACAATTACAGAGAAACAAATCCCTGAAGTAGCACACCGATTTCTCTATTATGTTTCCAACACAATATTTATTTATTAGACTATGTATATATTAAGCAACTGGAGTATGATTGTTCGGTGTCTTTTGCTTTTTGCTAAGAAAAAAAATATATCTGTTTAAGTATAAACAGTCGGAAATGTCTTGGAAAAGAAAAATTATCCGTCATGACTTGGGAGTGAAAATTTAGTGGTCAAGAAAAAATTTATATCTTGATTAGTTGGATATTATTTATTTTATTTCAAGGTTTGTAAATTGTGTGTGTGTTTACAGTTGTTTTGAAAATAATCAATATCTAGAGATGCTATTTTTTCATTGTCAAGGTCGGATAAAATATGATAAAACACACAACTCTGTTTTTAATTGGGTATAAAAAATATTTAAAGTTATATAGTTATTTTTTGTAGTCGAAATAATTGAAAAAAAAAAGAGAGAAGGGAGCTTTGGAGTAAGATGAGTACATTCTGTTAAATATATCTAGCAAACTATAGAAGAATCTTTTTTCGATATTGTTGTTTGAACTACAAAAAAGTACTCGCGAAAAAAATTCAATTGAGTATACCCGTTTCTAAAATCATTGCCTCGTATAATTTCCAAGATATTTTCAGGCAAAACTCGTTCTTTTTTCTGTCCCTGTGTCCAAATAACAATGACAATGACCCTCTACCTTCAAGTGGGTCATATATATGCACATAAAAAAAATAATATATCTAGGTATCGGCGTTAGCGATGCAGTTTTCCAATAGCGCCGTGAAAACACGTTAAACTGCATGGCTGACGTTCTTCATGGTCATTGATGCTATAAATAAAAGATAATCAATGAATATTGGGCATTCAAGTGCCACAGATAAATATTGTTAGCTTCTGTACATAATACAGAGCCAATATTATCCGTAAGATATATATATATTGAATATTGTGTATAAAAATTTTTATTTGCTTGAAAAAAAAAAAAAAAAATAGGAAAAAAAGAAAAGATTTGGTAATGTTAGCAAGGATAATGTCTTTCTGACGCAGTGCGAGGATGCCGTCCAGGAAAAACTGTCGTTATGACGGAGGCTGAAGTTCGTGGTCTGTGTCTGAAGAGTCGAGAGATATTTTTACAACAACCTATTTTATTGGAGTTGGAGGCACCACTAAAAATATGCGGCGACATACACGGACAATACACGGATTTACTGAGGCTCTTTGAGTATGGCGGATTTCCACCTGAATCAAATTATTTATTTCTTGGGGATTATGTTGATCGTGGTAAACAGTCACTTGAGACTATTTGTCTACTGCTCGCTTACAAGATCAAGTATCCGGAAAATTTTTTTTTACTGCGTGGAAATCATGAGTGCGCCAGCATCAACAGGATATATGGATTTTATGATGAATGCAAACGTCGATACAATATTAAATTGTGGAAAACATTTACCGATTGTTTCAATTGTCTACCAATTGCCGCAATTATTGATGAAAAAATTTTTTGCTGTCATGGCGGCTTGAGTCCAGATCTCCAGGTAATTTTTCATAATTATAATGGATAAGCATATGTAAGGTACAATCTGTTTATTTAAAATTAAACTCAGTATTATTCGAATGCATTTGGCATTTTGATTTTATATAAATTACTATCAGTTTTTGAAATTTTTATTTTTCAAAATATCATCATGCAAAATGTAAAAAAAATTTATTTTATATATTTTTTTAGAGAAAATTTAATTATCTATTTTTAAAACTCTTCCGTCATCTTATTCATTTACCACGCTATCGATAAAAAACTGAAAAAAAGAAAATGGCAAGATTTTCAATGGGTATTTTTTTTAGAGAAATTTTCTATCAAACATCATACAACTTAATGTTCAAATTCTCAAGAACATTAAAATAATTTTTTTTGCAGGGAATGGAGCAGATAAGGAGAATTATGCGACCAACAGACGTGCCGGATACTGGATTACTTTGCGACCTCTTGTGGTCCGACCCTGACAAGGATGTTCAGGTTAATGAGCATTTTATTAATCGATTTTTTTCATGCTTTGAGCGTGAATACACTGCTATCGAGAATAGAGAATGTAGAGAAACATACAGTAAACTAATGACAAAAAAATTTACATTTTTTCATAGGGTTGGGGTGAAAATGACCGAGGAGTTTCTTTCACTTTCGGCCCTGACGTTGTGTCCAAGTTCCTGAATCGTCACGATATGGATCTTATATGCCGGGCTCACCAGGTTGTTGAGGATGGTTACGAGTTTTTTGCTAAACGTCAACTTGTCACGCTATTCTCCGCCCCTAATTACTGTGGGGAATTTGATAACGCTGGTGGAATGATGAGTGTTGATGAAAATCTCATGTGCAGCTTTCAGGTACGTTCGATAGCATGAGAACCAAACAAAAAATTCATACAAATAAGCATGTTGACCGAAAAATCATTTTTCATTAAAATTATAATTTTTTCCTCCATCATGCGGATTAGTGCTAGATGTAATAAAATTTCTACATTTTTTTTTTTTTTTCCATTGAAAAATGATGGAACAATTTTTCTTTATTGCGTTTTTCTTTTTGGATTAGTTGGATATCTATAGTGGATTATTAATTTAATATGTATGATTATAGGTTTATTAATTATTATTATTATTATTATTTTCAATGAAAATAGATTCTTAAACCGTCCGAGAAGAAGGCTAAATATCAGTACGGAGGAATGCCTGGAGCTCAGACAGGCCGACCATCAACTCCGCAGAAAAATCCGACAAAAAAAAGCAAAAAATGATCGTCAGTGTGCTCCGCATAGCAGTCTACTCTCATGTCATTCTAGGTATGTAATTACCAATTTTATCCACAATTTGTAATAGTTAGAATTGATAATTTTCTACAATTTTATCATTTAGCCTAAAAAAAAATATAAAATAATTATTAAAGTCGGCGTTTGTTACAGTTGCGGATTGTCACGCATTATCTACTTGAGCTCATAACGTGTAACAATCGTATGTATATGTCTTCGATTACACTGGTATGGATTTAAAGAAAAAAAAGTGATATCAGAATGATAAACAGAAAATAATACGTGATGATAACTCTTGTTAACAATTGATATGATAAAATACTACATACACTACTTTCTTTTCTTTTTTTGTCATGTTCTTTTGTTGGATAAATTAGTGGGCTTTGATATAAATTTTTTCTGAAATTCCATTATTATTATTTTTTTTTTCATTAAAATCAATTTTTTCGGTTCTCTAATAAATCCATAAAATAGTTCGTTTTATTATTATTATTATTATTATTTAAAAATAAAGATACGCATGCATTTTTTCGGGTAGCTTAAATTTATTTATTGCATATATATATATATAGCAAATTATAAAATTCAATCTTCGATTTTTTTTTCCAAAAATTTTCGGTTTTTTTTGCGTTTTTCTTTAGAGAAAATGATTAAAAATGGATTTTTTTTTTTTGATAAAATTGAAATGTTGGTAACGAAAAATTGAGATTGAATTATTTTTGTTATTTGCAATAATGGAAATAATTGTAGTATTTAATAGTTGCGGAAGTGATTTTATCAGGTTGTTTAATTTACCATATATACATATAAATATATATATATCTATTTTTTCCGACAGTTGATAACACGTCCTTATACACATACCTACATTATATGATAAGACGATTTGAAGAATTATGATTGTTCATGATATGATTGCTCTCAGATTTTCTTGATTTTTTCAATGACAATGATATATTATTTATAAAGGTTCATTCTTTATGAAAAAAAGTCCTTCCTCAGTGGCATCGCATTGTTACACGTGTTTTATTTTGATTTTTGACGACAATGGGAATAATGTCTCGTCTGCCGTGATTTTATCCGTAAAATGGACCTGGTGGATTAGTTGGAGACGTGTAAACCGTCGTTTTCCGTGTGCATTTGATGACTAAGTGTGTGTGTGTGTCTGTATGTTGTTGTTGTATGTAATAGAGGAAGAGAGAGAGAGAGAGAGAGAGAGAGAGAAAACAGTATTTTTAAGGCGATGCCTCTGTATAGATAATTATAAGTTTTATGGGTATACATTCGGATGATTAAACGATAAATAGAACGAGTGAGGTATGATTGATGTGTATACAACGCCGATGGTTCACAGTAGGAGTATAGCTACTCATTGATATAATATTAAAACTCATTTTTTTTCTCCTTATTTTATTCATCGTTAATGATTAATTTTAAAGAACTTGAAAATTTTTACGGTAGAGTTTCATTTGTGCGGTCAATTGCAATAATGCCAAGGAGAAACAAATTATTATTATATTTTTTTTCGGAAAATAATTATTTTATTCATTTTCTAGTTTTCCAGTTCTATAAGATGTTTTGTAGAGTAATTGTTCGTAGAGCTTTTTTTGGGCTGCAAAAATGGTTTCAAGAGAAATTTTGATAAGTCTCGTAATTTTTATCATATTTCAAAAGACAAAAATTTGAATTGAATTTAAAAAAAAAAACTTTTTTGACGTGTATTCTCCTTTTATGATACTTTTTCCTATGTTATTTATGCAAAGTTAACTATTTAGCCAGCTAAAAGGTAAAATTCATTTAAAATAATTAAAAAAATTGAAATGAAAATTCTACCGCGTAGAAATTTTACTGCAGGATTATTTTCATCTCTAAATATCCCGATGATAGTGACATGTAGCAACTTCTAAAATTCGTACAAATACGGTTTTTTTTTTCGTAAAAATATTGTACATGTACAATCACACAATATTTTTACAAAAAAGGGAAAAAAAACCGTATTTTTCATGTATTTTTCATTCAATAATGGATTTGACGAAGCAATGTAGCATTATAACAAGTGAAAAAAAATATATATATATATAATATATAATCAACAAAAAAATTTAAGTAGAGAGAAAAAAATTATTTGCAGAATGTCCAAAATTAACTCTTGTTAGTAACAAAGTAACTTTAATTGACTAATAAGAAATACAACAAAAAACAGCCGAGAATCGACTAATTAAATGAAAAATCACCTCAAATTGTAAACTTTCAGATAATAAATAATCTTATTGTTGTAAATATTTTATTTACTAATTTTTTATTAAGACTACAAGGCTTTGGTAGTTTTTAGAAAGAAGAATAACAATAAAAAAATTACGTCGTGGAAGACATTTTATTTCAACGACATAGAATACACACAAGTAAAAATCAATTTCAGATAAAATAAAACAAAAAAAAAAAAATTTAACCGAAAAATATCCAACTAAAATTAATTTGATTTCTATATTTGAGTCTCATTGTCGTTTGAAATTTTTCTCATATCGCCGTCTCGTTGCAGGTTCCTTCAAAAATAACAATTTTTTCCATGCGCATCCCACGTCCATTTGCGTAAATCGTCTAGTGGGCATGGGCTGAAAAAAAAAATTAATTAATAATAAAAAAAAAAAAACAAAAAAACATGAAATATCATAACTAGTCGACAAAAAAATCCTTAAGACAACAAATTCGACTATCCCGTTTTCATTTCGGTTTTTTTTTCACATTCATGCAACACAAAGGTATCAGTAATATGATAATATACATATTTTATCTCACTATGGGACAGTAAAAAAATGGAAAATCGAAGCGGTAAGCGAAGCATCGAACCGTTTCTCATTTTTCCCAAATAATAATATGTATTTGTGCTGGTTTAAAACCGGTAGTATTCATGGCACAGCTCAAAAACTTTATTAATAAGGAAAAAAAATTGTAGTTTACATTAAAAAAATTTTTTTAGCTTACTTGGCGCAAGTATGGCACGTTGATATATACATTAGCTTTTTGTTTATTTTTTTAAATTGCTGATTATCCATTTAGACTTTTTTTGAGTAATGAACGTATTACCGAATAAATCGACGTCATTACCGCGTGTTAATGACACTTAAGTGTTGGTAAGAAAGGAGCGACTGGTCAATTGATAAAAATTGCTCGGAAAATATCAATTGGGGGGG